>JAXIVJ010001967.1:55000-121224 GCA_036785665.1 Chirona hameri | reverse complement strand
AGGGCGTGTAATTATGAGAGGCCCTCCAGGGCGCGTGTTAAAATATGACTCTTTCTGGTTGTTAGAAGAAACCCCTTTGTATTACAATGTGGTGTATTTTTTTCAAGAAAATTTATAAGCAAACGGTATCCAAAGCTTTCTGTAAATTAAGATATAAGAAGCATGTTATTTCGTTATTTTGTAGATATTTTGTAACTTCATCGTACATACCCATCTCGCCGGATGACTTGTGACGTGTAATTATCTCTGCAACTCTGCCGCGTGTGGTTCTGACGGTGCTTTGTGTCCTTTTGTGAAAATATGTCTGTCATCACTTAGTCACGTCATTACTCACATTGTAAATAGTAGCCTCCGTGCTCACATCATGTTCCCGATTCATGGAAGCTAACCCTTGTTCACCCACATCCAGAAGTCGCTCAAATCCACCGAGACCCGCCAACTATCGACTCATCCCTAGTTTACCCACCATAGCTAAAATCATCGAGCGCGTCGTTAGCGAGCAACTCTTCTATTACTTCACCACGCATCACTTGTTTTCGCCAAACCAGCACGGCTTTAGAGGGAATCATTCAACCGATACCGCGCTTTTAACTTTCACTGATACAGCATTTTATCCCATTGGACCGTAGTGACATCACGCTTGTTATGCCTACTTGACTGTTCGAAATGTTTTGATGTGATTCCGCACGACTCTCTTCTCCGCAAACTCGAACTCTATGGCGTCGACATTCGCTGGTTTAAAAGTTATTAAAAAAAAAGTTTAAAAGCTAACCGCCTACCAGCAAGTGCAATTTCAGGAATTGTCAAGGCATTATGTCACATCCGATGCGCTTTTTAACCCCATCGGCACGTACCAGGGCTCTGCGTTGGAACCGCTTTTATTCTCCCATTTACGCTAACGACCTACCTATGTACACAGAGGGCGCGCACGTGGTACAATAGGCGAATGGCATTCAGGTGGCGGTCTCTGGTGGGGGACCCCGCGACGTCGGCTCCCTGGTCCAGCTCATGGAACACAACCTGGCTTTGCTATCCCGGTGGTTTGGCAAAAATGGTATCAAAATCAATGCTAAAAAAAATCGTAGTCATCATCCTTGGCTCACGGCAAAACATCCAGCGCCTCCCTCCTGTCAACATTATATTTATGGACGCCGACGTCCGCTGGTTCCACCACTGTCCTAAACCTGGGTGTCACACTGGACCAGCACATGACCTTTACCTCCATGTAGACAGTGTGGTACAGCGATGCATCGGCTATGCTCTGCGGCCTGAACCATAGCAGGCATAGGTCCTACCCCAGTCAACTCTTGCTGACGATTGTTACTGGGGCTCGTCATATCGCGTATTCGTTATGGTTTGGTTAGTGTATGTCGTGTGCAACGCATTCAGATGAAGCGTGCTCAGAAGTTGCTGAATTTTGCTGCCCGTGTTTTATCTGGACGTAGGAAGGTTGACCACATTAGTGATGTACTCCACAGACTGAACTGGTTTAGCTGCAGAACACATGTACTTGAAATCACGGTCTTAACTTGCTTAAGCGTAATGATTCAAGTTCGGAGCCCGAGACCATTGCCGTTGACCTGATCACACGTCGGTGACGTTCATCACCGTACCACCCGAAATGCGGACCATCTAGTCACGCCAGCGATCCGATCCGAGTCCGGCAGGCGTCGGTTCAAATAATCTGCAGTCACCGCGTTACAACGCCTTGCCCTCAACAATCAGATGCCTACCAACAACACGCTTCAAAATATGAGCTGAGGCAACACCTGCTGGATGAACAGCGGAGCGGGGCCGGCTAGGAGTGACGAAGCGTTGTGAGTGTTTATGCGTGTATGTGTGTGTGTGTGTGTGTGTGTGTTGTGTGTGTGTGTGTTTTTGTTGTTGTTGTTGTTTGAATACATCATATTCAGCATTATAAAAGGGCGATAACATACAATGTTTTAGGATTGGCGCAAAAGCTCTGTTCGGCTTTATGACAAGGCGCCTCTCCCTACACTCGTAATGATAATGATAATAAATAGGAGCAAATCAAAACAAAAAACAACCTGTAACTCATAATGGCAATACAGAAATACAATCAAAACAACCCTTATCTGCGCTCTCGGTACTATGTTACGCCTGTGTCGTTTTTCACTGTAGCGCCGCGACACCGCGCGCCCGCCGCCGCCGCCGCACCGTCGCGATGCCAAGTCCCCTTTAATGTAGTCCTGGAAGCACTCGGCCACGCGCCAGCCGTCCACAGCGTTAAGTGATGAGCCGTTAACAAGTACATCAAAGGATGTGTGCTGAAGATAACTGAGTAAAATCGCTATGGGAGCGTTTCAGTTATTTTGCTAAACAGAATGTTTCTCAGTGTTCGATATAGTGGACAATCAAGGTATAAAATGTTTGATGTGTTCTGTTCGGAAGCCACAAGGACAGGAAGATGATTCAGATTGTTGGTACTGATACAGATATGCCATTTAGAGAAAGTGTTTCCTGTTCTAATTTGCGTGTGGAGACGGTTACCCAAATTTGCTGCTGAATGAAAAATAGGGAGGGGGGAGAGGGGAAGCAGCCCAACAGTTCGGCGACTTTTTGTTTAAAGATGGATGTGTTCATTTGCTCTCGGATAGAAGGTGTGGGAGAAGATAGAGTGTGTCTGTCTCTCTCTGTGTGTGTGTGTGTTGTGTGTGTGTGTGTGTGTGTGTGTGTGTGTGTGTGTGTGTGTGTGTGTGTGTGTGTGTGTGTGTGTGTGTGTGTGTGTAGGTGTGTGTGTTTGTGTGTGTGTGTGTGTGTTGTGTGTGTGTGTGTGTGTGTGTGTGTGTGTGCGTGTGTGCGTGTGTGCGTGTGTGCGTGTGTGCGTGTGTGCGTGTGTGCGTGTGTGCGTGTGTGCGTGTGTGCGTGTGTGCGTGTGTGCGTGTGTGCGTGTGTGCGTGTGTGCGTGTGTGCGTGTGTGCGTGTGTGCGTGTGTGCGTGTGTGTGTGTGTGTGTGTGTGTGTGTGTGTGTGTGTGTGTGTGTGTGTGTGTGTGTGTGTGTGTGTGTGTGTGTGTGTGTGTGTGTGTGTGTGTGTGTGTGTGTGTGTGTGTGTAAGTGCTGCTGATAACGATGGTGATATTTGTTCACTGTCCGCTCTACCAAGACACTAGACAGCATCTTCTTGATGACATTTCAGAAGCACTAACTATTCTATGACTTCTCTCTTCTTCATTTACGCGGCCAACTCCTGATACTTACACACGGTACCGGTCTGGGCGGCGGCGAGGGACTGGCGGTGGCCGCGAGCTTCCAAAATTACCGGACTAGATCAGGACGTTTCAGTAAAACGTAGGCACGCCGGGTGTTTTGGCGCGCGGGGTCCCTGCTGGAGTCGCGGCATGGGACAACATTAAATAGGCCATGTTTGCGGCGGCGGCCAGTCGACTTTTTGTTTAACTTCTGCCAGCCATTGCAGAGAGGTGTCATGTATAAGCACCTCGCTTTTGCACCGATCTGCAATTAAGTTTTTGTGTTTATTTTTGTTTTTCAAATAAATGTGTTTGTTGTTGTTGTTGTTGTTCTCTCGAAAAGTCACTTTACTTTATACAAATTAAGGTTTAAATTTGGAATGATGACGTCATTATTGAGCTATATACTGCCGCTAATTGGCTGACAAAGTGGGATTGGCTGAAAAAGTGTCTGTCAGCCAATCAGCGGCGGCACTAGCCTAGACCCCATTTTGCAAATGGGAAATTAAATTGCTTAAAAACGGCTAAGTTTTGGAGAAAATGACCTAGTATTTTCGAAATTTCAATTTCGGCCAAAAATAATGGCTATCCCAGTTCAAAACCAATATAAAGGTGAAACATTCCCTTTAACCCTCGCCAGTGCAGGTTGATGACCCCCCCCCCCCCCCCCCCACCTGGGTTTTTCGGAAATACCTTGCGTAAATGTCAACCGATTGCGGTGAAACTTTCAGTACCCTACTTGTAAACAATTTGACACATATTCTGAAAATTTTAAGTTGTAGGTCACATGACCCGTGACCTTTGACCTGTTTTTCAAGGTCATGTCCGGCACAAATGGCGTCCGTAGTATTGATCCTAGTAACTTGTGCAGTTTCATAGTGTTTGTTGTTCAGGAAGCATATGCACAGGTGGTTCCAGGTGACAGTTGTGGTTTCCATTGAGATTGTGACCTCGAGTGACCTTTTTAGAGGTCAACCGAGGTAACTGACTTCCAATGACCTCATATTACTTTTTTGGCTTCCGGCAGTTTATAGGACATTTTGTGACACTGATTTCAAATATGGGATCTATTTTACATAATGATATGTTCCAGTGGGGTCATGCGCCCCCACAGTTCAACCGAGGTCACTGACCTCAAATGACCTGACATGACCTGGTATGACCTTTTTGGAATGTGTCAGTTTCTAGGACATTTTGCGACGCTGATTTCAAATTTGGCACCCATTTAACATAATTATATGCTCATTCGCGATTCTAGATAGATTAAATTCAATTTATACGCATTTACAATTGTGTTGAATTTTGGGTCATTGACATGACCTCAGAAGTCATCTAATAATCTAGGACCTTAAAATCGGGTATCAATGGCTTCCTCTCGTGACAAGCAACACGCTCGTTTTTTAATCGAAATCAGAAGTTTTTCAGAAGTTCATGATCGGTATTTGCCCTCCACTATTGGACAGCGACACATCCCATCCCATCCTTTTGTATCAATCTGTATCAATCGCTTTTGTATCAATCTGTTCAACGTTGTTGGATGGGCACTTCTAAAGAAATCGCCGACACTAAATAGGTCGCCGTCGTTGTGCATCGATGAGCTTCCGATTTAATTGCCAGTTTTGTACTGTTTGTGGATTTTGGTGGAAAAAATTCTTATTTTGCATCATATTATAAAGCATAGTGTTTATATACAGCCAGAGACAAAACTATACAAAACTCCTAATGTTAAAAATAAATTAAACAATTAAAAAAATTGAGGGTCGCAACCACTAACTAGGCCGCCGTTGGGTGCACAAGTTAACTGGTAATTTGGTTACCTTTTCATGCAATGGTTGTTAATTGTAAAAGATGGGCGGCCATATAATCACAACAAGCAGAACGCAAAATATATTTTCCACACCATTGCGTAAAAAAGCAATACGGGAAAATCCCGGAGTTTGATGGAAACCGAAAAACACTTGCAAGTACCGGTCGCTAAAAGTGTGGAACGCTTATCAAGTTTAACTTGAAATACCTCTCGGCAGGAATTTGTATATGCAAAATGCGATGAGTTTATGTTTATGTTTGTTTGTTTATTGATAAATCACCAACATGCACAAAACCCGGTTACAGGCGAAGACAGGAGATAAGCAATAATATAAATTATTCAGTATATAAATTATTTGTATAATATATTATAAATATATTAGATAAATGAATTTACATAATATTTTGGCCTCGTCTGTCGATTTCAAGTGCTGACGCCATGTTTGTGGGAAAGGTCATTATTATACTTTAATGGACGAGCGCCCGAAACAGATTTGTTATTGGACGAGCCGAAGGTGAGTTTAATAATACATCTTTCATGCGCGAGTCCATTAACTATTGTATCATGCAACTGTTCGCCTGATCCAATAATCCAATAACTCATGACCAAATATGGTATGATCCAATAACACAAGTGTTATTGGATCCTGTAGAGTCCATTACCACTTCCGATGTTTTTCCCCATTGGCTTCAGCATTACGATCCATAAACACATGCATTTATTGGTACAATATGTGTAACACGTGCTGAATAGGAAACGGTCCCTCAGTTGCATGATAATTCCCTTTAATCAATTAACGATCAAATATGTATTCTGTATTACGTTGCCAGTTCGGATATTGAACGTCAGCTTTATATTTAAAGTGCCAAATGGTTATTGAGTATTAATGCATAGTAAACAGATATGTTTCTGTGCGTACTCTTGCCCTCCAGAGAGGTGCGTACTCTTGGCCGCCTTGGCCGCCTTGGCCGCCTTGGCCGTATTCTTGACCGCCGGGTACTTTGCGCACAAAACATGTTCATAAATGGAGCGCTATACCAGGCGAGAGAATTTGACTACCAAACAATATTTACGTAAAATTGCCTGCTTCTCTTCAAATAACCAACAAGTATCAAACCAATGGCGCTTGCTAAGAAATTATATAATTTGTATGTTACCTCAAACTTTACATAAGCGTCACGTAAAATAAGTTACCGTGTCTCAGAACGATACATGAAGCAGCAGTGCAGCGCGGCAGCGCGGCCTAAATTTCGGATGCCCTATAAAAGCCAACAATGGTGGCTTACTAATGCCACTAAATGACATTAGTAAGCTTCAACGTTGCTAAGCAGGTGAAACAGCTGCTGCGTACTCTTACCCACCCCTACCTTAACACGCGCCCTACGGGAGCTTTTTCACCTTCGCCCTACGGTGGGGGGGGGGGGGAATGACAGGCCTCCCTCTGTTAACTTCCAAACCAAGCAACTTGGAGCAATGCGGTAAGAACCAGCATGTTGCCTGTCATGAGATAAATCTAACAGTATTCGATTTTTAGGTTTCAGTTAAACAGGTGACCTTCCAGGTCAAGTGAATGACCTCAGATTTACCACGTCCAGAACAGCGATTTTGCTCTTTAAAAAAACTCAAAATTATAAATTGATAAATGTAGACAAAAGGCATGTCCATAGACCAGTTTTGGTTCAGAAATACAGAAAAGGTAATTATTTGTTCGTATCTTGTCAAACAAAAGTCAAAAAGTTATTAAACAAAATGACGTCATCAGTTTATTACACTTGGGAGCAATCACTCAGTCAAAAATGAAGATATTGCTTCGAAATTTGGTATGGGTATTGTCCAAACTCAGTTCTCTCAATATATTCTGTTTTTTAACATCTTTGAAAATGTTGGTTCTGTGGGGATTTTTCCAAAAGCATTTTCTTTTTAATTTTAGGAGTCAAAACCCCAAAAATTTGAAAATCCAATATTGCCATTATAAAGAAAATGTTATTTTGTATATGTGGTAAATTGGGTTTACAATTTCCTTTAAAACTCTGTTTTCTACCATTTTTCAAATATTTATCTTTTTCCACCAACATGACGTCATCAAAACATGATTATCTCTCAAAATAATAATTTAATTGAAATAACATTTTTTACAGCATACGAATAATTGTTGTAGACTAAGCGAATAAAAATTTCAGCAAGATCTGCGGCATGTATAAAAAGTTATTGAAGAAAAGCCTAAGGGGGGCCTGTCGCCCCCCCCCCCCCCCCGTAGGGCGAGGGTTACACGCCTGAAGTTATGCTGTGTCGCATAGCTTGAAGCCGAGAACAGTGTGATCTGCACAATAGGGGAGGAAGAAAGTAATTCTGGTTATCAAAACGGTAACAATACCCTTGCCGTTGGGAACCTCTGCTCTCAGCTGAAGCAGACATGCCGGGGCTTTTTTGACATTACATTCTCATTCGCTAATTTGTCCAACCACGCGGCAATTCAACGGTATCAGCTTTGATATCTATTTGGGCATTTTTGACATTACATTCTCCTTCGCTAATTTGTCCAACCACGCGGCAATTCAGCGGTATCCGCTTTGATATCTATAGAGGCATTTTTGACATTACATTCTCCTTCGCTAATTTGTCCAATCACGCGGCAATTCAGCGGTATCCGCTTTGATATCTCCAGACCGGAGCCATTTCAGGGCGATATACTTATTACATATACATAGATCATAAGACCGGCTTATAAACCAAAGCCAGTTCAATAATATTTCAGTCGCACTGGATGTAACAACCCGCGAATGTGATTCACACAAAACTAGGTATTACCGATTCAGACGTGGTTTCAAGGTCAAACGGTGGCTTTGAGATAAAATATCCAACTTCTGAAAATTGCCTCCTCTCATAAAGAGTCAAACGTCTTTCTTCACGCGTTGGCATGGTACCTGCGACACCCATTGTTTCCGCTTTCGCCTCCAGTGTCTGTCTTTGACCTAAATGAGTTGGTGTTTCAGCGCTTAGATATCCTTGTGACGACTTTACCAAAATGTGAGAGACAGAAAGGTTTATGATGAGCTTTCAAAAAATGGAAGGATTGTAAAATAAATTACTTATATGGGGTGCGATATTTGGTAGTTGGCGCTGTTCTGGTTGTAACAACTAGTAGGAAACTGGACGGGCTTCGGCTTAGAACTCCAATAGCGAGCAGTTGTCTGACGAGATGTCTTGGAGGGGAAGGCAGAAGCGGGAGGTTAACCTAACCGCGACTCCCCCTTTCTTCTGTGTAAAGTCAAAGACTGGCTGTCAAGCAATACCAGTGCCTCGATCGATGATTTTGTAATATAACCCACCGTTTGAATTAAAGTACATGACCAGACATGCTCCATCTGGATTCTAGTATGTGCCTATTCGACAAACAGTTTGAAAACGGCATCGTTTTCGGTACTTCCATTATACAAACGAGAAGGTAGCAGATTGTATGGCCATTGGTAAAGTGCTATATGGTTATTTGTTTTTTGCTGCCAACGTCGCTGAACAGGGCCGCACCCGGACAATGTTTCTGGAGGGACACATCAGGATGTAAGTGCTTACTTAAGGGAGCCTCCTTAGAAATAAGCTAAGAGCCAAACCACAAATTTGCTAGCCTAGAACTAGACTGACCCGAGAACTTGTAGTAGACTTGCCGGGATGAAAGCAATTATTGTGCAGTTTATGCTTAGCTACAACTTCCCTGTTGTTCAACCGAAGGACGTTTCATGGTAGGGAAGTGTCAATAGAAAGTGAGTGTGTATAGTGGTCAAGGGCTCCGCCACAGGTTTGAAGTTGGGGGGGGGGACGTGGATTCATGAGCTCAGCGAGATATAGGGCTGAGTATATGGGATATGGTGGTAATTGGGCTCTACGCCTGACCGGGCACTTGATACACGCCTTTGCCAGCACCGGGCCCCTGCCTCGATAGGGTCTGACCAAGACCGGGCCCCTACCAGAAACGGGCCCATATCAAGAATATGCAAGGACCGGGCTCTGTTGTGACCGGGCCCTCGTCCTGACCGGGCCCCATATCACGCCTCTGCCAGCACCGGGCCCCTGCCTCGATCGGGCCTGACCAAGACCGACCCCTACCAGAAACGGGCCTGCATTAAGAATATGCAAGGACCGGGCCCTCGTCCTGACCGAGCCCCATATCACGACTTTGCCAGCACCGGGCCCCTGCCTCGATCAGGCCTGACCAAGACCAGGTCCCTGCCACGTATGGGCCAGAATATGGGTCCTTTTGATGCGTACCCCTCATAAATTTCGGGGGAAGATCACCCGTTTGGTTTACCCCCCCTCCTGCGTGAGCCACTGCCAACTTGCCTCGGGATACTCCCGCTACTTGCTGTGTCAGTGGTACCTAGATACAGGGGCGTCGCCACCGGGGAGGGGGGGGGCTGCCCCCCCCCCCCCAGGATCTCTCCGGCCGGAGTCCGCCCCCCCCCCCCAATTCGCAGGATTTTAACATTAGCCCAATGGGGCTGGCTGGCAGAGGCGTGATATGGGGTCCGGTCAGGACGAGGGCCCGGTCACAACAGGGCCCGGTCACAACAGAGCCCGGTCCTTGCATATTCTTGATATGGGCCCGTTTCTGGTAGGGGCCCGGTCTTGGGCAGGCCCTACCCATGGCTGCCCCCGCCCTCCCCCACCCTCCACACACACACACTCAAAATGTTGGGGCGACGCCACTGCCTAGAAAGGTGACTTGTTGACGACTAAGTTAAAGGAAATAGTTCACCTTCAACATTAGTTTTAAACTGAGATAGCAGTTTTGTAGCCCGTGTTGGGAAACCCCTATCTGCAAGTTTTCTTGACGAATATAGAGAAGTAAAACAGACATAAATGTGTTTGTCTCGTCGAGACACGTCTTCTCATATGCAACATGCCCTACTTGGGTCACCACTTGACCTTGACCTTAGGTCAATTTTTTAAGTTGACTTAACAAGGTCACCATATATATCATTAAAAGCGCCTTGACAAGATAAACACAATGGCGTAAACAGTTTTCCGTTATCTTTATTAAGTAAAAGGATAATTGCAAAAAAACGATTTAGCAAAAAACGTCATTTTTTTCCTTTTTGACCTCTGGAGCCTCAAATATTGACCTGATATCAAATCTGAGGACACCTCAGCGATTTCAAATTTCACTGGCTGGCGTTTGCTTTTTTCCGTTTGTTTCTAACTATCATCGTTTCTGAGATATATGGGAATTTCTGGAGCGATGTCCTAAAACAGGAAAAACTGGAAAATTTGACCTTTGATGACCTCTGGTGACCTCAATTTTGACCTGAATAAAAAAAAACACTGAAATACTTTCGATATAACATGTATGAAGCTATCAAATGCCTTCTCCGCTTCTCGCTACGTTGCGTAGTTTTCGAGATCTCAGGGGGGGGGGGCGGAAATCAACTGCAGTTCGTGTTCGGCGCAAAGCTCCTGCAGTGGGTGGGTTAGTATTATAATAGCGGATAATATACTTATCAAAAGGTCTTGTGCCGCCCCAGTGTGGATCCTGGATACGCCTATGATGAAGTACAACATGCAAAAAGGAACTATCTACGATCAGTAACATGTATAGTGCTGGGTAGCAATTTGTCTGCGGTTAATATTTTTTCCCAATTTGACCTCCCTTTTTCACTAACCTGGTACCACCTATGGCAACAAATATGATTTACAACAGTTTTCCTAATGTCACAATCACATACCGTTTCATTTTTTTTTTTAAACATAAAATGGTTTTATTACGCATTTACTTCACCCCCATATTGAGTGACCTGCACACGCCTATGATTTTTGAATTTGCAAACGTCACCATCATATATAAATTTCCAATTCAATATCTATCGATTCCTATTAGTTGTGTTAAAATCGGTCGATAAACATGAAAGCTATGTTGGATCAAAAATACCACTAAAATGTGTAGTTTTTGCCCCCCTGTTGCCCCCCTATCCAAAATTTAGATTTTTTTAATATTTAGAAATGTAGATTGTGTTGAGGGGAAGCAAACACCGTTTCATTTTTTTTAATCGGACGGGTAGATCTCGAGATCTCCGGGGGGGCGGAATCTCCCCCCCTGTTACAAATAGGGGTAGCCAGGAGCCTGTTACAAATAGGGTTAGCCAGGAGCCTGTTACAAATAGGGTTAAGAGTGCGGAAAAAAAGTGAGAAAGCAAACTATTTTGCCCCAATTATATAGGAAAGTAGCAATATATAAACAAAACATAAATGCGCAGCGAAACGGTACGAATTTATAATTTTGTTTTAACCCTTATACAATTGAATGTGTATTGCAATTAGTGGTGTCAATCGGTTACCAAAATTTTGGTAACCGATAAAATGTTGTGACCGATTTGGTAATCGGTCGGTCAGGCTCATACATTTTTGGACACTTGTTGGTCAGCCTAATCTTTTTAAAAAAAACTTTTTGTCACACCTTTACACATTATATAGAGCAAATTTGCTCCAAATTCAATCAATTAATGTAAATACTAAATGGAACACATGATTATTATATCAAGATTGAAGATTATTGCTCACAGGAGGAAGTGAGGTCCTGAAAAATAAGTATTGTATAGTTATACCATCTAAGTAGTAGGGGTGTCAATCGGTTACCGAAATTTTGGTAACCGAAAAAATGTTGTGACCGATTTGATAATTGGTCAGTCTGGCTTATACATTTTTGCACACTTTTCGGTCAGCCTAATCTTAAACAATTCATTTTTTTGTCACACTTTTACGCATTATATCCAGTAAATTTGCTCCAAATTCAATTAATTAATGTAAATACTAAATAGAACACATCATTATTATATCAAGATTGAAGATGTTGCTCGCAAGAGGAAGTGCGGTCCTTAAAAATAAATATTGTATACCATCTTAAGTAGCACCACAAACCAGTAATACCTATGCCCTCCAACTTTGGTCAGATAAAATTGATTTCTTCCTACATTATTTTTGGAGTCAGAAAACAGCAATGATACCAGAATTGAGGCTCAAATTGAATCCCCTATCTCTAAATAATTAGCACAGTCAGCTGTTGGAACCCTGACGTCACACTTAACAGCACTGCTTTGGTTCTACCTGGCTTACATCAAGCTCTGTATAAATAGTTTACATAGCCTTGGGCAAAACGAGTTGGCACGTGCGTTGCCAGTAAATGTAGAGAAAAAACTTGCTCTGTGATTCCGATCAATTTTAAGAGTGTTTTTTAGCATAAATATGCATATAAAGTATTTAAATTGATTTATAAGGTTGTTTTACTTTCAAGGCCGCAAGATCTTCTCAATTGGCTTTTTATTTATTTGTAAATCACCATCTTCAGTCATCGGGATCGTGACCTACTTTCTCGGTGGGTGCTATGTTATATGATGGCCAAGATTGATAGTGTGCCTACGGATACACTAACACGACATGTCAATGAAACTTTTGCTGATAGTGAAGGGGATATTGCGAAGGGCCTGCTGTGTGAACATGATGATGACTCGATCAAAACTGGTAACAAGCATGGACAAAACAAGAAAAAACTTAACCTGGATGATATAGTGAAAATGATTGTACAGTGTGATAGGAGCGATCTACCCAAGTTTGTTGCTTTAGATCTGTCGAAACTTCCTCCGATATCGATCGACTGCATAGATGTAAGCTCGCTCATGCGCAAACAGCAGTTACAGGAAGTCGAAATTGCTCATTTGAAAGATTTGGTGCAAGAGATTTTGACGGTGACGGCCGAGACCTCGAAGAGAGTTGAAGTGGGGCTTATCTGCAATTCGAGAAGTTCTGTGAAGAGTGCTTCTTGCACTGCAAATGACTCGGAGGCTCCTCCATCTTCTAGTTCTCCCCGGGATTCTGCGCTCGACACAGCAGTGCCCGTGCAGGTATGCGCCTCTGGTCCGACCTATTCGGAAGTCGTCCGGGACGCTTGCGTTAACCCCGACATTACGGAGTGGAGCATCGCCAACCGGAAGAAGCAAGCCAAGGCGCCGGCTCCAAGGAAGCCCGCTGTCGCTCAGAGTGCTTCGTCCCACAGCACAGCGGGAACTCAGTAGGTGAAATCGGCGGCGAACAAAGCTGTAATTGGCTCAAGAAAAACGGGTCCGATTAAAGCCGTATCAAACGTTGTCAAACGTTTGTCTCTGTTCATGTCTTGTCTGCCGCCAGGTACTGGTGAAGATGCGATCAAAGCATATGTGATGGAGCAACAGGCGCTGAGGATGTAATTGTGACGACAAAGTATGACAGTTATGAATCGTATCGCTTGAACATCGTTAACTAGGGATATCATCCTAGACCCAGAGCTTTGGGCTCAGGGCTTAGTAGTCCGTTGTTTTTTCGTGAAGCGGCAGCCATCTGACAGTGAGTATGAAGCGACAGCAGCGGCCCTCCCTGCACTCATATCATCTGATGTACGCAACTGAAGGTCTGCGGTCATTGTGTATGTACCTCTTTTGATTACTCATCTTAATGTTTCAGATTAGTTCATATAATTGCAAGTCATCCAAGCGTAATATTGGCGGAATTGTTAGGTTATGCGATAATTCGGATATTGTTTTTTTACAAGAACACTGGCTCTTTCCTTCCGACCTTCCCTCTCTTAATAATGTTCATAAGGATTTCATGTCTTTTGGAATTTCGTCAATTGATCCGTCTGATGGTTTGATATTGGGGAGGCCGTTTGGGGGTGTAGCCGTACTATGGGAAAATAATTTAGCCAGGTTTGTTAAACCTATTTCGTTTGATGATGACAGAATAATTTGATTGGAATGTCTTATTGATGATCTAAAATCCTTCTATTGGGTGTTTATCTACCATATGATACTAAAAATAATTTTGATCGATATGTATACTATCTGGATAAATTAAAGTAAATCATTGATGATTTTATTCTCCCCATGTTTGCATTTTGGGTGACTTTAATGCAAACATTTTCAAGCTGACTGACTTTGGTAAGGAACTAAAGTCTTTTTGTCATGAAGCAAACTTAAAGATAGCTGATGTTTTGCTGTTACCTCCGACTTCCATTACTCACATTATTGATGGTAGTAGCACTGAATCTAGGCTTGATCATATTGTCTGTACTGCTGGTTTTTATTCTCTCCTCCGTGATGTTGGAATTGATTTGTCGATTGCAAGCTCGGATCATTTTCCATTATTTCTCAAGCTTGAGCTTCCTTACTTAAATAACTGTCCGGAATCGTGCAAAGTGTCTGAATGTGATGCTAGATGGGTAGTTGACTGGACATTAGTTAGAGATACTATAATGCATGCGTTTGCTAAGGTTGTTGAGGAGAAGCTTTCCAGCATAGCTGTTCCATATGAAGCCCTGCATTGTCGTACTAACGTCTGCTATGCGCATAAAGCTGCTATCAACGATTACTATAAAGAAATTATTAACTGTGTTAGAAATGCTTCTTGCTTAACTGTTTCTAAAAGGATAAATGATCACAATAAGCGTATTATCCCAGGGTGGACGGAATTTGTGCAAGAGAGACATACGTTGCTCGGTGATGTTTACTCTATCTGGGCCTTAGTCGGCAAACCCCGCCAGGGCTACATTTATAGTCAGTTGTGCGTTGCGAAGTCCCAGTTTAAATATGCTCTCCGTTTTTGTTTAAGGAATGAGAAGGACCTGAGGGCTAAAGCACTGGCATAATTTTTTCTCTCTCAAATAATCCAAGTAATATTGGCACGTTTTGGAAAGAGGTTCGTAAGCTTAACAGTGATCCTCCTTTGGCTCAAGCTGTTGCAAGTGTCAGTGGAGAGGCGAATATAGCTAGTATGTTGAAAAATCATTTCTCGGATATTTTGAATAGTGTGAATAATGATAGCTATAAGGATGCTGTGATAAATCAGTTAAAGAACTCTGACTCAGGTATAGCAACCTTTTCTGTCCCTGGGGTCTTGGAATCGATTTTCGAACTGTCCTCTGGTCGCTCTTCTGGTTGTGATGAGCTTAGTGCGGAACATTTCAGATTTGCTGGCATTCCTTGTGCTACCCACCTTTCACTGTGTTTTTCAATGATGTTAAAACATAAGTGTTTGCCTCCTTCTTTGTCAAAAGTGATCTTGATCCCAATTGTCAAAGATAAGACTGGTGATATCTCTGATAAGGATAATTACAGGCCTATTGCCTTGGCTACTGTGAGCTCCAAAATCTTAGAAAGGGTTATCTTGAATCGCTGTAGATCTATTCTTATCACTAGTGATCATCAATTTGGGTTCAAGGAGAGACATTCCACTGATTTGGCCGTGTATGCTTTTAAGGAAATTGCGGATCATTATTTACGTAACAGAAGTCCTGTTTTTGTCTGCTTCCTTGATGCTCGGAAGCCGTTTGATCGTGTGAATCACTGGACATTGTTTGACAAGCTTTTACGCAGAGGAATGGACACTAGCATTGTGCAGCTTCTTGTAACAGCTTCTTCTATCAGGCCTACTGAGGGCCCCTCAGGCCCACCAAGGTATGAATCGCAAAAATGTCATGTGCTATGGGGTAACTATCTCACGGAAGGCTTCTCAGTGACAAATGGAGTTAGGCAGGGTGGAATCTTGTCCCCATATTTGTTCAATGCTTACACTGATGGACTTTCGGAAAGTTTAGATATGAGTGAGGTAGGATGTCGATATTTGGGTAGTGTTAACCATCTTTGCTATGCGGACGATATGGTTTTGCTTTCTTCGACGCCGCAAGGCTTACAAAAGATACTTGATATTTGTGCAGAGTATGCAGGCATTCATGATATATTATTTAATACCAAAAAGATAGTTTGCATGGCTATCCTTCCTAACTTATTTAAGCATATGGTCCTGCCTGATATTATCTTATGTGGTAATATGCTATCTTATGTTGATAGCTATAAATACCTTGGTTTTCATATTTCGAACACTTCTTAAAAATCAGATGATCTTGAATTGCGACATCAGTATCGCCTAATGTGTTGTCGTGCAAACTCACTTATTAGGAAGTTCACATTGTGTTCGTATTCTGTAAAAAGATATTTGTATAGTACGTATTGCTCTAATATTAGTGGTGTACATCTGTGGACTCTCATCGTGCTTCTGTGTTACGAAAACTCATAGTTTGTTTCAACAATGCTGCTAGAATGTTTTTTTGGATATGCTCGTTATCAGGGGCCCGGGAACAGGGGGGCAGCGGGGGTGCTTGCCCCCCCAACATCTGGACCGGGGGGGGGGCGGTGCCCCCCCCCCCCCCCTAACTTTGGTGAGCAGAAGTTTTCCTAAAAATGAGCTCTTTCAATTTTCTTCACAAAAGTTGTATAAAATATGGAAGCCTCTTATATAAAATTATTATTTATTATTATATATATTTTTTTTATAAAGTTTTATAAAATATGAAAGTCACTTTCATTTTTTCCGTTTTCTTTTATAGCATGTCATAAGTATTATTATTATATAGCTTTGACTTTATAGCAGTATCGTATACCTTTCTTTTCCTTCCTTTTCCTTTTTCCATTGTGTCCTATGAGATATAATGGAAAACTTTGGTAGCAGTACATTTGGCAGCAGTTGTCTGCTTGGTGCGTCGTCGTTAAAATAACGCACTGACGGCGATAAACATCTGCTGCATTTTGTTTATAAGTTTATCCCACGTCAACGTTACGGATGCGGTCAAACTGCCGTGCGGCCCTCTAGCTGTCCTCTATGTCTGCTGACGGGGCGGCAATTGCAAGCAAGAGTTATCGTACATGTCGTAGGTTACCGTGATACGGTGATGAAGCGGTCGGTGCAGCCCACACTCGCGGGCTTATTCAAGAAAAACAAACGTCAGGCGTCAGGTACGAGTATTTTATCAGACGACAGGCGGGTTTACAAAGGCATACGGTTCATAGTAGGCAACGGGGGTGGGGGGGGGGGTGGCATGACCCCCACTTTTACATAATTTTTGATTTCTATGGTAACCCGCGCCGTGTCGGGGTGGGGCGTTTAGACGCCCCCCTAAGGTTTTTCGAGGATAGCGAAAAAACGGCGGCGCGCCGTTTTTGCCGTTTCAAAAAAGGCGTACGGCGCACAGCGCCGCCGTTTCAGCCGTCTTTTTTGGCGCACCTGCTCGGGCATCAATTACCCACATTGTGTGCAATTCTTGACCACAGGTCATCTCAGGTCAGGTCACGTGACCACACCTCCAAATAAGTTTGCGGTCGTACCACAGCCACAGTTTTTGGCCGATCGGTTTCAAACTTACAGGATTTCATCAGGTCATAGATACATACAATTCGAATATCTAAGATGTTGTATATCGGTGACTTAAGGTCACCGGTCAGATTATTTTCGTAACCTCCCATTATAATTCAATGGTAAATATTAAAATGTTTCGTTTTCCGGGGATACGCATGATATCAGTCCAATTCCTTCTGGATCATGTTATCATAGGCTATTATTGATGATCCGGGTTACATTTTTGTTCAGTGACCCCTACAGGATCAGCCGAGGTCAGCAGAGGTCACCAACACTTTTTGTGTCAATAACTCTAGATAGAATGAAGATACAGAAGTAAAATCGGCATCAATGTGTTTGTCTCGTCGAGAAACGTTTCCCAATATGCAACATGACCTACTTGGGTCGCCACTTGATCTTGACCTGAGGTCAAATTTCTAAGTTAACCTAAACTGGTCCAAATTAATGTGATTCGAAGCGCGTTGACGAGACAAACATGATGGCGTCAAAATTATTGTCGTATCTTTTTTAGGTAAAAAGTTATTTTTGAACGTTTTGCCAAACCATAGCTATTTTGATATTTGATGACCTCTGGAGCCTAAACTATTGATCTGAGATAACATTTCATAACACGATATGATTAATTATTTCAAGAGATTTCGATTGCTACCTTCCGTTTGTTCCTAGCTATCATAGTTCCCGATATATTTGGAGGTTTCTGGAGAAACGTCCTAAAACTGGAAAATCTGACCTTTGGTGACCTCCGGTGACCTCAATATTGACCTGAACCAAAACATGTTAAAATAGTTTCAAAGTTTTTTTTGATGAGCTTTCGAAACGTTTCGGTTTTCCAATTAGGAAAATTTGAGAGCGAAAAGGTGCACCAAGAGTGAGAAGATTGCGCCAAAAAAAAAATAGTTTCGCCCCCCCCAACTTTAAAATCGTTCCCGGGCCCATGCTCGTTATTGTAGTGCATCCAACATGTTTATGCAGGAGCGAATTGATAGCTTTAATGTCGTGTATCGGAAAGCCGTTTGTGGTTTCATGACACGTCTTGGACAGTCTGAGAATCAAATTGTATCGACATTGTTCAATAGTGACCTGGCATGTCATTCCTTTGTAAGGAAAGCTTGGTCCATTACGCTGTATATGTGAAGTAAGGGTTGGTGTGTATCATATCCAAGTATTACTGGACTTCGAGTCTGTAAATAAATAAATCTCTCAAAACCAGGTGGGCGGAAAGAGGACATGTGACCAAATGGAGGAATCTGATTGGAGGACCGGGTTTGTCGAGTAAACTGGCGCATTGTCTAGTAAGCTGGCGCATTAGCTACCGGCTACCGCCATTTCTGACAAACAAATAATGGACTAGTTGCATGTTACCTAACCCACTACTTTTATGTGTTTGATGGAAAGCAAATGAATAAAACATATTTTCTAGATTGACACTAAACTTTAAATTCCTCCGGATTTATATATATATATAAAATAATTAAGTATACTTGCGTAATTTGAAATTATGCTATCTGATTGGTCGTGACGTCAGATGGCCATGGTTCAGGCGATCAAAATTACTTGTGGTAGTCTTGGGCGGCTCGGTTGACGCATTTCTTTTAAATAAGCTGCCAGACCCTCCCCCCACTGAAGAAGTACGGTGGGGGGGGGGGATATATGATTCTCCCCATAAATTTGTAACATGGGCTCCAAGAAGTTGACCGAGGAACCCGAAGTGCCCCCAGCCAGCCTGAGGGGCCCTCTAAGACAGACAGAGAAGGCCCTCAGTCGGCCTGAGGGGGCCTTCGGTAGGCATGATGGGCCCTCTTTAAGCATAAAAGGCCATCGGTAGGCCTGATGGGCCCTCGGTAGGCCTGATGGGGCCCTCGGTAGGCCTGATGGGCCCTCGGTAGGCCTGTGGGGGCCCTTGGTGGGCCTGAGGAGCCCTCAGTAGGCCTGATAGAGCCCTCGGTATGGCCTAATGGGGCCCTCGGAAGGCATGAGACTTGGGAACATGGGCCTGCCCGAACAGAACATGGGCCTGCCCGACGTTTTTTGGCGACTATTTAGGGGCCCTGCAAAATATAGTGGCTTAAATCCGAGGAGATACCATTTCGCGTATTTTTTTTATTTGGGGGGTGGTCTTTGGCCTTGGGAGGGGCCCCTGGGTTTGCCCCCCCCCCCCCCCCCCCCGCCCATCCGAAAATACCACCCAGCGCCACTGATACCACCTCCATAACCACTCTATCCGAACGCGTGCGATTTGTCGGCTGTGATTGAGACTGTCTGGTGAGGAATATATAACGCGTGCGATATGTATAACGCGTGCGATTTGTCGGCTGTGATTGAGACTGTCTGGTGAGGAATATATAACGCGTGCGATATATATAACGCGTGCGATTTGTCGGCTGTGATTGAGACTGTCTGGTGAGGAATATATAACGCGTGCGATATGTATAACGCGTGCGATTTGTCGGCTGTGATTGAGACTGTCTGGTGAGGAATATATAACGCGTGCGATATGTATAACGCGTGCGATTTGTCGGCTGTGATTGGCTGAGACTGTCTGGTGAGGAATATAAGCAGTGGCGGCTCGTGGTCCTCAAAGTACCTGAGGCCCAAGTCCAGAAGTTGCAACGGAGGAGCAGCTGCGACTTGCGAGTTTAGTTAACAAACTTACAAATCACAGGCGTATGAACGGAGAGGGGGCATGCCCCCACTATTTGATCAGAATTATTGATAAAATCTGTATTTTTGTCTAATAAGGAAAATGTGGGTCAGTAAAAGGTAGATAAAGACGAGAGGATCTCAAATACCTATGCAAATACATTTTGCATAAGGGGACAGGGGTTGGGGTTCACTCAAGAAGAGATCGAAATTTCACCCTCACGCTTTTCATGACGTTCCTAAGATTCTGAAACAAATATGAAATAAGCCGTTCAAGTTACTTAGGTTTTCTCTCAAATCATGTCAGAACGTAAGCCAATTTACGGCCGGTTTCAGGCGTTCGGGAGTGCCCCTTTGGTCTCCATTCAATCCGGCGGTGCCAAATCTTAACTCTTTAGTTCGGAAATTATATCAGACTGCTTTCAATCATAGCTCTACTATATACAGATTACAGTCATAGTTCTCTATACCAAGAAAGCCGGCAGCTTTAAAAAAGGTCACACCTGGCGCCATCTAGCGCCTGGGCTGACACCTCGCGGCAGCATTCGAATCTGAGCCTTCGAGCAGATCGTATTACGTATGAGTATTTGCGCCAGCCTCTAAAGGCCGGACTGGCGGCGGCCTCAGCCGGGCCTGGGATCGTGCCGCCGCGCGAGAAAGCTGCGACATTTACTGGAGCATCACATACCCGCAACAAATTATAACGCCAAAATTAAGTTATATCTCACGTAATATTGAAGCATGTTCTGTATCCTTATCATGATTAATATTCACTTATCTAAAGAACACCGCAGTTCGCTGGAAACATCGTCATACGGTTGCAGGGGATTCAAAAGTTGCCGCTTTATTCGGCCGCCAATCGCCGACGCTAACAGACTGCGGTACGATAATAAAATAACATAATATGGATAATAGATGATAGTTTTCAAACATAAAAATTTGCCAGATTGATAGATCAAGATGTTCTCTTTTTCATGAACTTTTATTTCCGTCGCTACGACTCCTAAGAACCGAATAATCGCTTTAAGGCCCAAAACATCCGTGCCTCAGATGGCTACCATTGATCGGTCAGCACCAGCCCCCACCAGTAACAGTTGGCAGCACTCGGGCGTTTGGGCGTTAAAAATCTACTACACCATAGGGTTCCCATGTTAAATCGATGATTTTCAGACGAGGCTGGCTCGTAACCTATGGAACATATTTTAAATCTGACTTCTGGAAAAGATATCTACAAGCCTTGGCTACAACGTTTTTTTTTACCATTTTTCGATTTTGCAAGCGAAAAGTGGCCAAATCGGCTTGGGGGTTAACCAATGTCGTAACGCCCATTGCCGACCGTGGGTTCGAATCCCAGAGGCACCAAGTATTTCTGCGTTGGACCCAATGCATAGATAGTCATGATTCATACATCATTCGTTATGCCGGCCTTTTCTCATCTCACACCTCCCTGATTGACCTCTAATTGGTGACCTGTGATGTCACAGAAGCCAAGCTAGGTAATTAGGTCATGTAGCTCCAATTATATATAGTGTGCCGTGTGCGCCGCCACAGCAACGTAGTTTTATCGCTTTTGGCGGCCGAACCCTCTGATTTTGGCACATTTCATGACAATTATTGACCTTCCATTCCTTCAGTGACCTTATAAATGTGCGTGATCACTGGGTCAAAGCCAATATCTCATTAGCCATTATTAGGTCAAACATTTTTTTCGCAGTGTTTCCACAATATAGTAATATGATATGTTGGTACCTTTAATTTTAATTTAAATATTCGATAATGAATGTAACTTTATGTTCAAGATGTACTAACATAATGTTGATCTATTTCATCTCCAAATCTTACAATCGACATGCACTGCAATCAGGGGCGGATCCAGGATTTTCTAAGGCAGGGGGCTTCAGGCCTGAGGGCGGCATATTTCCTCGGTGACGGTGGCGGCATGGTGCCTTCCGAGGGCGGCATAATGCCTTCCGAGGGCGGCGATGTACTTTCCGAGGGCGGCATAATGCGTTGTGAGGGCTGCAAGATGTCTTCTGAGGGTGCCAGGGTGCCTTCCAAGAGTGCCAGGGTGCCTTCCAAGAGTGCTACGATGCTGTTGGTAGACGCAAGGGCGCCCTGGCGGCCTCCCGAAAACGCTACGGCGCCTTCGGCGCCGGCAAATCCTATACAAAAATGGCGCCGTTTTCTAAGGCAGGGGGCTTCAGCCCCTACGCCCCCCCCCCCCTGGATCCGCCACTGACTGCAATGGGTTTGGGACATTAGGTATTTGTCTCTGGCGGAAAGGACATCAACATGCTGATGCACCAAGTCATGGTGGCAGCAGCCACATTCAAGGTCAGATCAAGAGGAGCTGGTGGGCAGCGCAGCCCACCCCCCGACATAAGGAAATTTAAATGTAAAACTTAGCCACTTCAGTCTATCAATGACCTGGAACTTCGATAGGATGGCACGGTCAGAGCCTGAGCCTGCACCAGAAGCATTGCTAGCATTGGGCCTGGCCTAATAAAGCCATTCAATCAAAACATTCAGCAGTATTTAACAATATCAAAGCTATGATCTCGTTATTATGTGTTTCACAAGAAATAGTCACATCATCCCCACAAACTACTTTATTTAGGATTTAGGTAGGTGACCACCTACCAACATGCCTACCGCAGGATCATGGATGGCTCATCATGTATTTCTATATCTCAAAACAAAAGCACAACGAATGTATTTCGCGCGTTATAGTTGAGTTTTCGTGACCGCTTCCAAATCCACTACAGTTGCACTACAGATACTGAAATATACACTACTTCGACTACTACGTCGTATATTTGGTGGAATTAAATTAACTAAATGAAGATATAATCTATGGAAATACAAGTTCTTGATATCAAGCAATACTGTCAATTTATAATAGACAAAACAATTACCAGAAAAATTATATCTTGTCTCATTAATTTGGGCGTTAAATTCCTTACTGCTATACCCGTTGTTCTATTACCCTGGTCAGCACGGCACCGTCGGCTGAGAGGCGTTCGCCCGCTGGTGCCTCAGTAGCTGGGCTGAACGGGTGGAGGCTGAGAGGCGTTCGCCCGCTGGTGCCTCAGTAGCTGGGCTGAACGGGCGGAGGCTGAGAGGCGTTCGCCCGCTGGTGCCTCAGTAGCTGGGCTGAACGGGCGGAGGCGGTGAGGCGGGGGTGCGATTATACCCCGGATATAGAATCTATATTTAAGTCGACATTCGTGGCGCAGTTGCTATTCTGATGGTAGGTAAAGGCCACTAAATAAATAAGTTTGTCCACGTATGCTAATACAGACTATTGACGTTGCCATGCCCAAAGACAGTTATTTTCCCTGGTCATGAATCATGCAGGTATTTTTCGATTTAATGTAGGTAACGTGACTTAGCTTTGTCTTACTTTGTTTTGCCATCAATATACAATAACAATTGACCAATATAGCTATCAAGTTTATAACAATATAGTTTTGAGCAAGGGCGGATCTAGACGTTTTTTTGTTGGAGGGGGGGGGGGGGGGGTAGGTTAATCCAGTGGAGTATTTTCAGAGTTGTTGATCAGAGTAGTAGGCCGTCAGCCGTCTGCGAAAAGTTGATGTTGACGGGGGGAGCGGGCCGTCAGTCGTCCGCCACTGAACGTCCGGCGTTTTTTTAGGGGGGGGGGGGGGAATCATGGTTTTAGAACGTGTGTGCGTGCGTGCGTGCGTGCGTGCGTGCGTGCGTGCGTGCGTGCGTGCGTGCGTGCGTGCGTGCGTGCGTGCGTGCGTGCGTGCGTGCGTGCGTGCGTGCGTGCGTGCGTGTATGTATGCATGTATTGACAGTAAAAACACTCCGATGCATAAAACGGCATTTCTGAGTGTCGCGTCATGGTTAAAAGGTAGAGACATGTTAAAAACGACACTTAGCAACATGCATACAAAAACTAAAATACACTCCATGATCATACACACATTCACACAGCGACCGACATAAACATACACGACACCCATCATACACCATGTAAAAGATCACCGAGCTGACGTTTAAAAGATGGTAAAGACGCCTCACGCAGGTCCGGCGGCAACGCGTTGTAGCGCTGCGCTACACTGTATAAAAAGCGTCTCTTGCCGGCTTCGGTTCTCACGCGCGGAAGGGCCAAATCAGCGTCCTGGCGTGTGCTTCTAGATCGAAACTCAGAGTTTGTCGAAAGCCGGGAAGCGAGAGCCTGTGGTTCCCCGGTGGTGCGAATTTTGTGAAGAAGATTGAGGGATTGAAGTTCGTACAGCTGCCGGGCGGTGAGCCAGCCCAGTTCATCTCGCACGTCCGATATGTGATCAAATTTACGCCGGCCAGAGACAGCGCGCAAGCCAAAATTGAGGATCTTTTGGAGGCGCTGCATGTTTTTCTCTGAGCCGTTGCCGAACACCGTCAAACAGTATCGGACGTGCGAGATGACAAGGGCGTCGACTATGATAGGAAGAAGTGACGAAGGGATCTGATGACGCACGTGGGTCAGGCCGATGAGGATACCGTTACATTTTTTGACGAGGGCAGATACGTGTGAGTCCCACGAGAGGTTCTTGTCGAACAGTACGCCAAGGTTCCTCGCCGTGGGGCTCTCACGCACTATGTCCTCGCGGAACCGAATAGTGGTCGGGGCCATGCCGCGACAATTTTGACGGGAACCACAGACCATGAGTTCTGTTTTCTCGGTATTTACTTTCACACCATGGGAATGGAACCAGGCATCGAGAGATGATAAAGCCTGTTCCATGGTAGCAATGAGCTGAGGGAAGGATCCTTTTTTGCCTGAGACCAGAATTTGGGTATCGTCAGCGTACTGCACCACGTGCGCCTGTGGTGCGAACAGGGAAAGATCGTTGGCGAAGATCTGGAATAGGAGCGGGCCAAGTGAGGATCTTTGGAAGACTCCGATAGGATTGGGTAGGGATCGGGAAAGGTGACGGTTTCCACGCCCGTCAGCTGTACAAACAGATTGAGTGTGGCCAGTGAGGTAAGAGGAAAACCAGGTAGGATCGATAGAATAGGTTAGCAGTTTGGAAAGGAGCTTTGCGTGGTCGATCACGTCAAAGCATTTTGACAGATCAATGAGACAGAGGAGGGTGATGTCCTGGCGGTCGGTGGCGGAAAGGATATTATCGGATACGGTAAGAAGCGCGGTTTCGGTGGAGTGATTTGAGCGAAAACCGTGCTGGGATGAGGCAAAAAGATGATTGTTAGACATATAAGTGTACAGTTGCCGCTGCACAACTTTCTCTACTAGCTTTGGGAAGGCGGGGACGATGGAGATGGGACGGAAGTTCGAAGTTTCGGAGAGGCTCCCGGATTTGTGAATAGGATGTACGATAGTGTTTCCAGGACGCGGGAAATTCACAGGTTGTGAGACAGGTGTTGATGATATGAAGGAAGACATGGCCGATGACGTCAAAACAAAGTTTAAAAACCCGGATGCAGATGCCGTCAGAACCACAGGCTCCAGAATTTGTCATAGAAAAGAGGGTAGAATGAAGTAAGTCGAGGGAAACAGGCTCCAGAAAGAAAGCGCAAGCGCCAACCCTCGGGAGTCTACAGGAAAGCTGAAGGGGCTCCCCCCTGTCCCGAACCTCACCCGCGACACGAGGCCCCACCCCGACGAAGTACTTGTTTAGCTCGCCGGGTGTGGCCTCAGGCGCAGCTCTCTGTGCGGACTTCTTGCCCTCTATAATTTGGCGAATGTTCCGAAAAATTGTGGTAGGACCCTGCTCGCTCACCCGCCTGGAAATATCTCGTCTTACATCATACCGGATGTCTGATTTTACTTTCTTATCAAGAGCGATGAAGGCCGGGGTCCTACCACTACGGGCAAGAAGTCCGCGGCGCTGAGCCATCAGCCGCAAGGTGACGTCCGAGACAGGGGGTGCCGAAGGGTTGTACAGCTTGATGCGCTGTGAAGGGGCATGGAAGTCAAGAATAGACAGAAACAGATCGGAGAAGGCAGTCCACTGATCGGCAACTCCCGCGCGCGAGAACACTGGGCTCCAGTCAGTACGGCACGGCGAAAAATGAAAATAGAACACATGCATCCTATGTAGACGTCTAGAGTATATGAACCTCGGCTTCGCACGTACTTTAGGGATATTAAGGTGGGCAACAATAAAATAATGGTCACTATAGGCGCATTGATGTACTTGAGCATCAGTTGTAAAATTAGCCACGTTCGTGATAAAACATCTAACAGTGACCCAGATCTAAAAGTGTGGGGGGGGAGGGGCGTGCATGTTGGAACAGGGATAAGTTGTCTAAAAACTCTAAAAGTCTGACTACAAGGGTCTGCGTCCGTTCCTAGAAGATTGTTTTTTTTTCACAGGTTGTGTCACAGGTTGTGAGAAGATTACAATTAATGTCGCCAGTGATGATAAGAGGATCGGTAGAACTAAGTAAGACACGCTGCACTTGGGTCTCCAGACATTCTAAATCGATAGCAATCTGAGCAGAGCTGTGATGTGGGGGTCTATACACAGCCCACACGTTGAAACGGCGCCTACGCAAACTGGTCACTGAAAGCCATAAAGTTTCTAATTTACATTGATCAGAAGCACATACTGACTGGAGCCTCCTAACTTTAAAATCCGACCTACTAAGAACAGCAACTCCCCCATAGCCTATACCATCAGGTCGGTCCGCGCGGGTCAAAGTATAACCAGGGAAGTTAATGTACCGTGAGGGTGTTTCAGGTTTTAGCCAAGTTTCAGAAATAACACAGACATCAAAGCTATACAAGTTAAGGTCGTGCCGCAGCGACAGTATTTTGGGTTTCAGCGATCTGATGTTTAAAGCGGAAAAACACATACTCCCACGTCCTCTCAATGCCCCCTGTTGACGCTCCTCACGCCGGTGTCGCCGTCCCGCTCTCCGTCCGCGCGCTCGGCCGCGTCCGCCGCGCCGAGTCCTCCTGCTGCGCGCCGGGCCGCCACCAGATGGCAGCAGCAGTTCCGCGTCCTGCGCCTGCGCTGACGCAGGCGGGCCGCCCAGCTGCGGCAGCGGTGACATTCGGTTCCCCGCCCCGGAGGGGAGTGGTTCTCCTCCCCACCCGCGGCGGCATATAGCTATAGGCTGGACTACGGGGTGGGCGAGAACAACTCCCCTCCCACTCCCCCCCCCCCCCCCCCCAAAAAGAAGAAAAAAAAAGTGAAGGCCGACCGATGACGTCACGGCCAGAGCTGCGGAACGTCCGTCCCTTGGTACCATGTCGGGGCCGGACGGCAGCCGGAACTGTCGCCGAAGCGATGAGCCGCACGAAGATCAGGAGCAACAGCAGGCGGAGAAGATCCCGATCCATCACGCAGACGACCAGAGAACGCTGAGCCGTGTAGCTCCACTGGAAGGTACTGCCAGGTTCAGCAGGGTCCGACGGGCAGCCGAGCAAGAAACGGCCACTCTTGTCTGGCCAGCTGAGCACATACCCCGGGCAGAGGTCAGTGCCAGGGCCAGGTCCCGCTCAAGGTCAGCCCGTCAGCTGACTTAGCTGGCTGACCCAAACAAAGCGGTGGGCGGGAACGGCCGAAGCCGACCGGACACTCACGTTTCAGCCAACACGGTGTCAACCAACTCACGGCCGTCCGCGGCGGCTCGGGACCCGTCTCGTAAGTATCGACTGCACAGAGCACACTCACACGATACGCACGCGTGCGTGCGTGCGTGCGTACGTGCGTGGGGTGCGGGTGCGGGTGCGGGTGCGGGCGCGGGCGCGGGTGCGGATGCGGGTGCGGGTGCGGGTGCGGGTGCGGGTGCGGGTGTGGGTGTGGGTGTGGGTGTGGGTGTGGGTGTGGGTGTGGGTGTGGGTGTGGGTGTGGGTGTGGGTGTGGGTGTGGGTGTGGGTGTGGGTGTGGGTGTGGGTGTGGGTATGGGTGTGGGTGTGGGTGTGTGGGTGTGGGTGTGGGTGGGGGATGTGGGGGGGGGAGCTTTGGGAAAATTCAGGAGGGGGACAAGGGGCCATGATCCCCACCAAAGGTTCTAAAACCATGATCCCCCCTAAAAAAAAACGCCGGACGTTCAGTGACGGACGGCTGACGGCCCGCTCTCTCTCTCTCTCTCTCTCTCCCCCCCCCCCCCCCCCCCCCCCCCCCCCCCCCCCCCCGTCAACAACTTTTGGCTGACGGCTGACGGCCTGCTATCCCCCCCCCTCGCTCAACAACTCTGAACATACTCTACTGGATTAACCTCCCCCCAACAAAAAAGTATAGATCCGCCCTTGCTCAAACCTATATTGTTATAAACTTGATAGCTATGTTGGTCAATTGTCATTGTATATTGGTGGCAAAGTAAAGTAAGAAAAAGCTAAGTCACGTTACCTACATTAAATCGAAAAATACCTGCATGATTCATGACCAGGGCAAATAATTGCCTTAGGCTTGGTAACGTCAATAGTCTGTAATAGCATAGGCGGCAAAAACATATGTATTTATGGCCTTTACCTACCATCAGAATAGCTACTGCGCCACGAATGTCGACATAAATCTAGATTGTATATCCGGGGTAAATCCGCACCCGTGACGCGGCAGGCCGGCCGGGCCTCAGTCGGCTCGTAGTGGTTTGCTGTAGTATGGCAAAAGTACTGGCGGGGAAGAGCCGGATAATTTCGGTGATATGTCATAATAAAATTAACTGCGATGTGCAGAACGGGTATCACTCACACACTTTTTTCTATGGTCACCAATGGATATTTCAACGCACATTCTTCCTAAATAACAGGTGAGGCCCGGTTGTTCTATCCTATGTTCTATCCTATATCCATACCCTAGTCATGATTCCACCTGCGAAGTAATTTATTACCTAAATATTTTTCCCCTAAAAAGCATTGCAAAATCTCCGTGTTAAAGCAATGGGAGTATCAGCTGACTGCGATTGCTTGGGCCCAACCACATTGGAGGACACGGCGATCGGTTTCACGTGCGCTGGGACGTCACGTGACTGAATCCTCTATTAACCCTCGCCCTGCGGGAGCTTTTTTCACCTTCGCCCTACGGGGTGTGGGCATGACAAGCCACCCCTGTTAACTTCCAAACCAATAAATTTAGAGCAATGCGGTAAGCACCAGCATGTTGCCTGTCATGAGTGGAATCTAACAGAATGCGATTTTTAGGTTTCAGGTCAACGGGTGACCTTCCAGGTCAAGTGAATGACCTCGGATTTACCACGTCCAGAACAGCGATTTTGCTCTTCAGAAAACCTAAAAATTAGGAATTTATAAATGTAAATAAAAAGGCATGTTCTTATACCAGTTTGGTTCAGAAATACAGAAAAGGTAATTATTTGTTCGTATCTTGTTAAAAAAGTAAAAAAAGTATTTTTTAAAAAAAATGACGTCATCAGTTTCTTACACTTAGGGAGCCATCACTCAGTCAAAAATCAATATATTGCTTTAAAATTTGGTATGAGTATTTTCCATGCTCAGTTCACTCACATATATTCCGGTTTTTCTAACATCTTTGAAAAGTTTGATTTTGTGGGGATTTAAAAAAAACTTTTTTATTTTATTTTAGGTGTCAAAAACAATTTTTGTTTGCAAATCCGAGATTGCCATTTTAAAGAGAATGTCATTTTGTATCTTTGGTAAATTACGTTTGCAATTTCCTTAAAAACTTGGTTTTCTACCGTTTTTCAAATATTTATCGTTTTTCCACCAACATGACGTCATCCAAACATCATTATTTCCCAAACTGCTCAAGTAATTTCAATTACATTTTTACACCTTACGTATAATTGTTGTTAACTCAGCTACCGAAAATTTTAGTAAGATGCGCCGCATGCTTAAAAATTATTCAAGAAAAACCTCAGGCCTGTCAGGCGTTATTGTACGTTTAACCCCCGTAGCGCGAGGGTTAAACGTACAATAACATTTGTAGATGTCCACACCATACGCAATGCGACGCATTGATGCGAATGTATCATAAGACATTCGCATTATCGCATTGTCACCAGGGCATAAGACTCAAAATTTTCGCGCCGCTCCGTGGCGCAATTTGTGTAAGAGTTCCAGGTCTTGTGCCTAAAAAAATATTCGAAATTGGTATAGCTGATTCCAACTTGTCGCAGGATCCAAAGTTGATATGGAAGTTTGCTAACTCCAGTTCCTAAAAGTTGGTATGGCCCAGCCATACAGGATGGAAAATGCGGTATGACAGCTCTGTTATATTGCCAGCGGCGGCGCCACCGGGGGTCAGGAGGGGCAGTCGCCCCCCCCCCCCCCCCGTCGTCGGGCAGGGGGGGGGGACATATCTGTTTGCCTCTCCTGTCATTTAAGGAGGCCCCTACATGCTTCAAAGAAGCCACATCTCACAGGCCCATCGCGGAGGTCACAGGTGTCCCTGGAAGCCAGAGGGGGGCCTATGGAGGTCAGAGGGGGGCCTTTGAAGGCCAGAGGAGGCCATCTGGAAGTCAGAGGGGAGGTCAGAGGTGGGCCCCTGGGGGTCAGATGGGGTCCTTTGGAGGTCAGAAAGGCCATTGAAGGCCAGAGTGGGCCCTCTGAAAGCCAGAGAGGCCCTCTGGAGGTCAAAGGTCAGGGGTCCCCTGCGAGGGCGTGGGCAGGGAGATGGGAAGGGGCCATGGCCTCCCCTGGAGGCCAGACAGGCTCCTCTGGCGACCGAGCAAGGGCACCCAGGGGCCGAAGGCTTGTGTTTTGGATGGTGTCAGGCGCCCGCGAAATGCCTTACGTCGCATAAAGGAACGCCCACCAACCTAAACAAATCGTAACACGAATAAATAACAGCACGTGCTTGTCTGTTAAAGGCATGTATATGTAATTACGAACAAAAGAGCCCAGACAGTATGGAGAGGGCCCTCTACCAGCTTTTAAAGGGCCCTGCCGATCTGCAGATTGCCCCCTGCCGGCATTTAGATGGTCCCTGTCGGTTGTAGAGGTCCCTCTGCCGGCATTCATAGGGCCCTGCCGATCTGTAGAGGGTCTCTGCCGATCTGGAGAGGGCCCTCTGCCGGCCTTTAGAGGGTCCTGTCAATCTGTAGATCTACCTGCCAATCTGTAAAGGGCCTCTGCCGGCATTTAGAGGGTCCTGCCGACCCGTAGAGGGCCCTGACGGTTTTTAGAGGGCCCTTTCGGCCTGTGAGGGCCCTTCCGGCTTCTAAAGGGCCCTGTATACATTTAACCGACCTTTAGAGGGCCCTGCCGATCTGTAGATCGCCCTGCCAATCTGCAGAGGGCCTCTGCCGGCATTTAGAGGGCCCTGTCGACCTTTAGAGGCTTTCTTCCAGCCTTTAGAGGCCCTGTCGATCTGCAGTTTTCTAGCCAATCTGTAGAGGGCCTACTGTCGGCCTTTAGAGGGCCCTGGCGATCTGCAGATGGTCATCTGCCGGCCTTTAGAGGCCCCTGCTGATTTGTAGAGGGTCTTCGCTGTCTTTTAGAGGGCCCTGTGGTGGTAGAGGTGGTCTGCCGGTCGATCGCCGGTGAGGCTCTCGAAGGAAGACCAGTCAAAGTTCTCATTGTTCGTCAGTGTATGCTAGTAACGTCTGAGAGACAGGGCCTCCCGTAAGGATTTTTGACTGGGTGGGAATTTTGGTGAGGCGGGCTTAGATTATGGGGAGAGGGCATCGGCAACTCCAGGGGGCCCATTTTAGCCCTAAAGCGGGGGGCAACATGTTTTGTGATCCTCCCTTTTGCTCCAGTCTCATTTCCTCGTGATACCCCTACGGTGTGATTCAAATAGCAAAATAGTGATCCAGCCTTCCAAAACCTAAAATTTCGCGTCTCTTGGCGGCGAGATTGTTATGTAGCTGTCATTTTCTTCTCAAAATTAATACTTGTGCCGTTTCAGGATAGTTACGTGCAGATTTGTATTCTAGACCTCATATTAGCAAAATCATGTTTGTACATCTTGCAACCGGCGAAGATTGGCAGCACCCCAAGCCGCTTGGAACATTTAGGGTTATCAAATGGTAATCATGTATCAAATTAAAACCTAGTATAAAGGGAGCTAAATCGGTAGTACCCGTCTATGATGTTCGTAGACATTATTTTGCTCTGTTAAAATGCAGTCAATGACCATTTGATATCAAATATGTTAACCCGGCAGTCACTGGGGTATACTCTGTAACACGACTCACTGTGGGGGGGTTAGCCCCCCCCCCCTGGTATCTTAAAAACCAATTATCGCAGCGGGACGCACAAGGCGGCATTCGAAAGCGCTCAATGAAATAAGCATAACGCAAACTTAAAAATGTCAAATTAGGGTCACAAGTCAGGTCACGGTCAAGTCAAACGTCAAAATCGAGGTATTTGAGTTTATGGACAATACTTGTCATCCATGGCCTTCGATTGCGCCTATAATCACCCAAAGTGCTGTCAAAAGTATGATACATATCCCACATGAGCTAAAGTGAGATTGTTGGAAAAGATCAAGGTCAAGGTCAGGTCACAAAAGGTCACTACACACAAAATATCTACGAAAGTCATGCAACACATGTTTTATGGATGCTTTTACGCGTAGAATTCGATAGTGGTAGTCATTTTAGCACCTGACTGCATTTACGTGAAGATAGTGTCAAGTTCAGTTCAAGTTCAGGTCACTGAAGGTCAAAATTTGAAATTGATAAATCGAAATGAAAAAGCATGTTTCTATATCAGTTTTATCTAAAACAAACAGTGCTGGCATTTATTTGTCTGTATCCGGTCAATAAAAGCCAAAAAACGCAATTTCAAAATATGACGTCATGATTTACCCATACTTTATATGCCATGACAGTCAAAAAAGATGATATCATTTTGAAATGTTGTATGGCAGTTGCCCATATGTTGTTATCTGACATATATTCCTGGTTTTTCAATATCTTTGAAAAAAAATGATTTTTGAGCATTTTAACAAAAAAAAGTTTTTGTGAATTTTTTGGGATTAAAAAACAAAATTTGTGAAATTGCGAGATAGCTGGTTTGTAGCCCTTGCAATTTTCTACCTTTTAGCGTTTTTGGATTGCATTTTGCTTCAAATGCAGCATTTGTACGGCTTGGCAAAGTTTAGCCGATTTTGGTGTCAAAATCGTGTTTAGTGACGTCACTAAATTCACTATATCTCGAAAATTTCTGACGAAATTTTCCATTTTTTATCTCAAAGGGTGTAAAATGATGCCCGGAAAGGTACTGAAATTTTGCCGTCGATATCTGGATTAGTTATTGAGATATTCCTGATATTCCTAAGGGGGGGGCTAAAAAAGCCCCCCCCCCAGTGACTCGCGGGTTAATAAAATAGTTAACCCGCGCACTGCAGGGGTTTGATTCCCCCTCTCCCTCAGGTTTGTCACAGATAGCGAAAAAAACGGCGGCGCGCAGCGCTGCCGGGTTTTGGCACACATGTTAGGACATCATTTGCGCACACTTTGAGAGAGAAAAAATTACCTCGGGTCATCTCAGGTCAGGTCACCAGACCAGGTCAAGTGACCCCACCTCCAAAAACGTTTGCAGTTGTGCCAAAACCAGAGTTTCTCACCGATCAGTTTGAAACTTACAGGGTGTCATGAGGGCATAACTACTTACAATTTGTTTATCTCGGAATTTTGATATCGGTGACCTAAGGTCAGGTCAGTTTCGTGACCTCCCCATAATAAGTAAATGTGGAAGTATTAAAATGCTTCCTATTTCAAGGATATGCATGATATTAGTCCAATTACTTTTGGATCATGTTATAATAGGATGTGCTTGATGATCCTAGTATAAGTTTTGTTTAGTGACCCCTATGGGGTCATTTGAGGTCATCCGAGTTACCATCACTTGTTTGTCAAAAACTCGCGACATAATACAGATATAGAAGTAAAATCGACAGAAATGTGTTTGTCTCGTCGAGACACGTCTCCCTATATGCAACATGACCTTCTTGGGTTTTTACCTCAGGTCAAGGTCACGTGACCTGTGGTCAAATTGTTAAGTTCACCTAAGAAGGTCACCATGTGCATCATCCGAAGTACCTTAACGAGACAAACACAATGGCGTTAACAGTTTTCCGTTTCTTTAATAGGTTAAAAGTTATTAGCAAAAAAAACGGTTTGGCAAAAACGCAGCATTTTCCCCTTTTTTGACCTCTGGAGTCTCAAATGGTGACCCCAGATCAAATTTGATAACATGTTGTCGATTGCAAATGTCAATGGCTGGCGATCGCTTTTTCCCGTTTGTTTCGTTAGCATTGTTCCCCAGATATATGGGAATTTCTGGAGCGAAGTCCTAAAACAGGGAAAAAAATGAAAATTTGACATTTGCTGACTTCTGGTGACCCCAATTTTGACCTGACCAAAAAATATTTAAATACTTTCTATAGAACTTTTATCAAGCTATCAAACACCGTTTTCCGCTTGACGCTACCCAGCCCAGCTCCAGAAGTCGCAGTCTCCTTAGACTGCGACGTCTGGAGCTGGGCATCCCCTAGACTGCGACGTCTGGAGCTGGGCATCCCTTAGACTGCGACTTCTGGAGCTGGGCATCCCACTACACTTCGTTACCTGGATCTGGCAGTTTCTGCGCGACAGAAGAGCCTACGTGGAGCTCAACGGCACCAAGAACGGTGAGCGGATCTACCGGGCGGGCCTACCACAGGGTAGTGTCTTGTCACCCACCCTGTTTGTGTTATGGGCGGCGCCGCTCTCCGCTGAGCTCCAGGCCGGTCCGGGCACGACGGCCTTCCTCTACGCTGATGACACGGCAATGCTTTGCGGTGGTCACACCTTGGAGATGGCCAGGCGCAGGGCTCAGGTAGCGGCGGACGTCCTGGTCGGATGGGCACACCTGAACAAGATGAACGTCGCGGGTGAGAAGACCCAGCTGCTGGTGCTGTCCCAATGGGCCAAGGACGCCCAGTGTGACATCCGAGTGGCGGGCGGGGTGGTGCGGTCCGGGGAGCAGCTGAAACTGCTTGGCGTTACCCTGGATCGTCTCCTCCACTTTGGCCCCCACTGCCGCTCGCTACGCCTGCGCACCCGCCCCAGGCTGCACCAGCTCAGGAAGCTGACGGGACGCAGTGGGGGCCTCGGCGAAAAACAGCTGCGTATCGTGGCGAGCGGATACGTCCGTGGCGCGTTGGAGTACGCGGCGGCGGCGTGGCTGCCCGCGGCTGCGCCGTCGCACGCCGGGATCCTCGAACGGGAGATGCGCGCAGCCGCGCGTACCATCACGTGCTGCCCCCTGTCGACGCCAGCCCACGCCGTTCTTGCGGAGGCGGTGCTGGAACCGATGTCGGCGCGGCGCACGGCGCTGGCGGCGCGCTTCCTGGCCAAGGCCCACGCCCTGCCGGAGGATGATCCCCTCCGGACGGCGGCCGAAGCGTCAACACCGGTCCGCCTAAAAAACACCGTGGGCTGCAGGGCGTTGGGCCGCGGGGCCTGGAGTGTGGCGGGGGTTGAGGGCCCTGTTGAGCGGTCCCTGACCCGCCGCCCCCCGCCGTGGACTCGCGCCGAGGGCGTTTCATTTGACCTCAGCGTCGACGTGCTGCGGCGGGCTGGTGTCCTGTTGAGCGGTCCCTGACCCGCCGCCCCCCGCCGTGGACTCGCGCCGAGGGCGTTTCATTTGACCTCAGCGTCGACGTGCTGCGTCCGGAGGCGTCCCCGGCAGAGAAGAGGAGAGTGGCGAACCAGCGCCTCTCGGCCCTTCCGCAGTGCGCCACATGGATATGGACTGACGGGTCAGCGGACGGGGGCGTTTTTAACGGCGGTGCTGGAGCGCTGGTGGTGCGGCCGGAGGGAGATGAGTCGGAGGTGCGAGTCCCTGTCGGCTCCTTATGCTCTAGCTTCAGGGCCGAGATGTTCGCCCTCGTCGCGGCCCTCGAGTTCCTCTCTGAACATCTCGACGAGGATCCAGGAGACTCGGTGGTGATATGCACCGACAGCCGGTCGGCGTTGGCGACCCTGAGCATGGGGCCGCTCGCCCAGTCCTCGCCCCTGGCGGCCGCCATCTGGCACGCCTTGCTAGATGTCGCGGCGCGGGGGCGGCGGGTGCACCTGCAGTAGGTTCCTTCCACTGCGACCTGGCGGGCAACTAGAGGGCCGATGCCCTGGCCAAGGAGGCTGCTCTGCTGCCCCAGGGAGAGGTGCCGGTGGACGTCCGGACGGTCCACCGTGCGGCCGTGAGAGCGGCGAGGTCGCGCGCTGTGAGGGATTGCCCCCAGGGCTGGTACCGCGCCCTGATGGGCTCGCGCGTGCCGCCGCCGGCGACCGGCCTGTGCAGCACCGAGGCTGCCGACGTGCACCAGCTCCGGGCGGGCCACTGGTCTGCTCGGCCCAATATTTGCACCGGATTGGCCGGAACCCCTCTAGCCGCTGCCGCCGGTGCAGCTCGTTGGACTGCCAGGCGGGCTGGTGTCGCGTCTTTCGGGAGGAGGCGGACACCCCGACCACGTCCTGCGGAGGTGCCCCGCGCTGATGAGGATCCGGTTTCGTCTCCTGGGCACCATATCACCCGATCTGGACCAACTGCGGAGCGACAGCGTGGTGGCGGCCCTGGCAGCCGCTGCCAGGGCCCTCCAGAGCCGTTTGGCTACGTTCGGCCCCTGAGCCGACGGAAGGAAAAAACAGCAACGACAAGGTGCTACATTGGTGACCCCCGACGCGTATGAATTATCTAAAGTGAAAGTGACTCTTCGGCCCAGGCCTGCGTGATGCCGAACGAACCGCCGTCCGAGGCACCGGCCGGACAGCCGGAACCTCCGGCTCGCCGTCCCGCGGCGACACGGCCGTACGCTGCGTTCCACCTGCCACCGTTCGCGGCGGACGAAACGGAGCTGTGGTTGGCACAGGTGGACTGCGCGTACCGCGTGGCGGGCATAGTGGACGATGACATCCGATTTGGCCTGCTCGTCGCTAATCTGCCACTGGAAGTGGCCGCGCAAATCCGCGACGTGGTAACGGCCACGCCACCGAGCTACTGGCACATTCGCGGCGCACTCGCGTGCGGCCCGGCTCACAGAGCTGCTGCGCCAGCAGCAGCTGGGGGACCTGCGGCCCTCCCAGCTTATCCTCCGCATGCGGACTGAGCTGGGCGCGGCCGGAGACGCGCCGCAGGACAGCAAGCTGCTGAGGACGCTGTTCCTGCAGCGTCTGTCTCATGCTGCCCGCGCCGCCCTCTCGCTGCTGGCGGAGGACACGCCGCTGGTCCTGCTGGCCACGGCGGCCGACCGCTTCATGGTCGCCTGCAGCCCCGGAGTTGTCTGGGCAGTCTGTGTGTGCCAGAGCGAGCGGCCCGCCGGCCTCATCACCTGCAGCCACGGCAGCGGCTGTCCCCGCGGACGCTGGGACAGTGGCCTCGCTCTGCAGCATGCTGGCCTGCTTAACGGCTGCCGTCAGTCGCCTAGAGGTCGGATTCCGCTCCCGGGAAAGCGAGCCAAGCACACACGCCTGGCGCCCACGGTCCCGCTCACACCCAGCATGGCAGCAGCAGCAGCCGCAACAGCAGCAGCAGTCGTACCAGCTGCAACAGCAACATCAGCCGTACCAACCGCGCCAGCAGCAGCAGCAGCAGCAGCCGCACCAGCAGAGTGACCTCTGCTGTTACCACCACCGCTTTGGAGCGGCCGCCCACAAGTGCCGGCCGCCATGCTCCTGGCCTGCGGGAAACGACACGGCCTGAGGAAAGCGGTGTCGCCCACAGGCTGCGCTCAGCTGGCGCCGCTGCTCCACGTTAGGGACGGGGACTTGACACTGATGGTGGATACCGGTGCCCAAGTCAGCGTGTTGCCGCCCAGCATGCTTCCGCCGGGCTGCAGCGTCGACGCCACGACGTCTCTGCGCCTCACCGCTGCCAACTGTAGCTCCGTAGCCACACAGGGCTACGTTGAGCATGATGTGGTCCTGAGTAGCTGACGTTTCTCGTGGCGGTTCCTGGTGGCGGACGTCACGTCACCGATTCTCGGCGCAGACTTTTTAGTCCACTACCAGCTGAGTGTGGACATGTGCGAGCGCGTCCTCCGGTCGCCCACTGGTCACACTTGTGCGACTGGCATCGTGTCCCCCCGCTCAGCTGGCTGGGCTGCGCCACCTGGAGCTCGCCGCGGGACCGTTCGATGGTCTGTGGGATTAGTTCCCGGCCGTCACAAACTGACTGTCAGGCGCGGCTCCGGTACCGCACAGCGTGACCCACCACATCCGGACTCATGGGCCGCCATGTTTCGCCCGGCCGCGGCGCCTCGCTCCTGACCGCCTGTGCATCGCGCGCCGGGAGTTGGAGCGCATGCGCGCTGCAGGTCTTGTCCGGTCGTCGGACAGCAGCTGGGCCGCCCCGCTGCACATGGTGCCCAAGGCGACTCCTGGCGAGTGGCGTCCGTGCGGGGATTACCGGGCTCTCAGTAAGGTGACCGTGCCTGACCGGTACCCACTGCCGTACCTCCAATACTTCAACGCCCACCTCACCGGCTGCCGCTTCTTCAGCAAGCTGGACCTGGCCCGAGCGTTCCACCAGATCCCGGTGGAGCCTGCCGACATCCCGAAGATGGCCATCACGACGCCCTTCGGTCTGTGGGAAGCCACCCGCCTGCCGTTCCGCCTCTGCAACGCGGCCCATACGTGACAACGCTTCCTGGACGAGGTGCTGCGGGGGCTCCCCGCCTGCTTTGTTTATATCGATGATATACTCATCGCCAGCGCGACCCTCGCAGACCACATCACCCACCTGCACCAGGTTCTGCAACGCCTGCAGGACTATGGCGTGGTGGTGAACCGAGGAAAGTGCGTCCTCGGCGCTCCACGCCTGAGATTCCTCGGCCACGAAGTTTCAGCCGGCGGCGTCACGCCTCTGCCGGACCGGGTCTCCGCCCTCGCGGAGTTCCCACGACCGACGACGGAGCAGCAGGTGCGACGCTTCGTGGGCATGGCGGCGTATTATCTCCGTTTCGTCCCGAACGCCACGGGGCTCCTCCGCCCACTGCACCAGCTTCTCGACAAACGCCCTGGCGGCAAGAAAACGAAGCTCGTCACCTGGACAGCCGCCGCCGAGGAGGCATTCCTGGACGTTAAACGTGCGCTGGCCTCGGCCGCCCTGCTGGCCCACCCAGTGCCGGCCGCGCCGATCAGTGTGCATGTCGACGCGTCCGACACCGGTGTCGACGCCGTCCTCCAGCAGCATCAATGCGGGCGTGGCAGCCACTCGCCTACTTCTCCCGATCCCTAATACCGACGGAGGCGAGGTACAGTACGTTCGGTCGGGAGCTGCTGGCGCTGTATCTCGCCATTCGCCACTTCCGACACTCCGTCGAGGGCCGCGAGCTAGTAGCCTACACGGACCACAAACCTCTGGTGTACGCCGTCGGGAGCAGCACCGGCAGACACTCGCCGCGCGAAGCTCGTCATTTAGACTACGTGTCGCAGTTTACCACGGACGTCCGGCACGTGCCGGGACGAGAAAACGTGGCGCCCGATGCCCTGTCACGGACGGTGGCGATTCTGCTCCACTCACAACCGCCGCTGCACGACTTCGACGCGCTGGCCGACGCCCAGGCGGAGGACACCGAGCTGCGCGCCTTCCGTGCGTCTCAGCACAGCCTCAGGCTGCGAGAGGTCAAGCTCAGCAGTGGCCGCACCCTGCTCATCGACGAGTCGACCGGCTCACCTTTACCGTGGGTTCTAGCACCGATCCGACGTCACGTCCATCAGCTGCTGCACCGGCTCGCCCACCCGGGCGTGCGCGCCACGCACGAGCTCGTCGCCAGCCGTTTCGTCTGTCCGGGCATGCGGCGTGACATCCGACGGCGGACACAGTCCTGCGTTCCCTGTCAGCACAGCAAGGTGCACCGCCACACTAAGACGCCTGTCGGCGTTTTTCCGCCCCCTGGTGACTGGTTCGCCGTCGTCCACGTGGACATTGTTGGCCCGCTGCCGCCATCCGACGGATACACCCACCTGCTGACCTGCGTGGACCGCTTCACGCGCGGGACCAAGGCGATTCCGCTGCGCGACACGCGCACGCCTGCAGTAGCCCACGCCTTCTGCAGTGGCTGGGTGGCGCGGTTCGGTGTGCCGGATCACATCGTGACCGACCGCGGCGCCCAGTTCGAGTCCGGCCTCTGGGAGGAGCTGCCTCGCTTGCTGGGCTGCGACCGCCACCGGACGACCAGCTACCACCCGCAGAGCAACGTCATGGTGGAACGGTTCCACCGCCAACTGAAAGCTGCTCTGCGGTCCGCCGGGGACACGCGCTGGACCGCCGCACTGCCGGTCGTGCATCTCGGCGTCCGGTCTGCCCTGAAGACGGACCCCGGCTGCAGCTCCGCCGAGCTCGTATACGACACGACACTCCGCCTGCCTGGCGAGTACGTCACCCCTGGTCCGGTTCCGCCTGTCAACGAGCCAGCGTCCTACGCGGAGATCCTCCGTGCCGCCATGCGCCGCCTCCGGTGCGTCTCCCTGCGCACTCCGCCGCCCTCGGGTCATGTGCCTCAAGCTGTGCTCGAAGCGACACATGTGTTTGTGCGCCACAACGCCGTCCGCCGGGCGTTACAGAACCCGTACGACGCATCGTTCATGGTGCTCGTACGTACCTCAAAACGGTGACCATCGAACGGCGCGGACGCCGAGACACTGTGTTGGTGGACCGGGTGAAGCCCGCACACCTCGACGTGCCCGCCGTACCGTCACCGGACGGAATGACTTCTCGCCGAGCGGTGCCGGTCACGGACCAGTTGGTGAGCGACGAGGGCACGCTGTTTCTGCTACCACCGAGTCCTGCGAGACCGGTTCCGCCGCCGCCGCGTCCTGCGAGACCGGTTCTGCCGCCGCCCGCCCAGCCTCCGCCGCATGCCGCGCCCGACCCGATCCGTCCGATCCTCCACACCCGGTCCGGCCGTGTAGTGCGACCACCCGTCCGGTTCCTGACGACACTCCAATACCGTTCCACACGCCGCTGAAACCGTGTATCGCCGCGTTCAGTTTCCCCTAGCACGCGGCTAGGAAGGGGGCACTGTGGTGCTCCAAGTTTAGCAGTGTTTTAGTGTCTATATGTCTTATCGTATCTTCCGCGTCATTATTGCCTGCTTTCTCTTTGTCTTTATGTATGAACCGTGCTGCCCACATTACTTTGCTATCAATTATCGAGTAAATACGCAGTAATTAACGATCATTTCTTTTCACGAAATATCTTCGTTTTATAATGTATTCACCCCACTTGTATCGTCATATTACTTAAGTTAAATATCGTCAGTTTAATAATTGCATTTATAAATATGTTTAGTTCAACCACCGCTGGCAACGCTGTAGCGTCGGGGCTCCTTTCCGTGCCGCCGTGGACAACGCGTGCTTTTTGGATCTCGTCCAGAATATAAATCGTATCTTCGAACAAACAGCGAACCACAAGTGTTTCATTGAACACAGCGAACGTTAGTGCCACCGAGGTGCTACAGATACCCAACTCAAGCAGTTTGAAAAAAAAACTTTGGGGTACAATGGGGAAAGTAGATTTCCTAGGGGGTTTTGACCCCTTAGACTTCGATGCAAATGATGGTCTCTTCAGCCAGATTGCTTGCCTCGTAGAGTAGTGTCGGTGCCGATTTTGAAAAAAAATCGTAGAGGCCCCCTCATTGCCCCAAAAAATATAAATTGCCTTTAACTTCCTTCCTATGGGAAAGGTGTCATTTTGTTTTGTCCGGCTGTCTTTGGGCTGATGAGTGCTTTTGATTGATACCCATCTCCAGCAGTTTTGAAGATAAACTTTGGTGTACAATGGGGAAAGTAGACTTCCTAGGGGGATTTGACCCCTTAGACTTCAATGCAAATGATGGTCTCTTCAGCCAGATTACATGCCACGTAGAGAAGAGTGGCTGTGTTGATTTTGAAGAAAAACGTAGGGGTCCCTCGTAGGCCCAAAATATAGTTTTGCCTGTAACTTCCTTCCATAGGAAAGGTGTTTATTTTTGGGGGGGGCACGGCTGTCTTTGGGATGATGAGTGCTTTCGATAGATACTTTCGAAAACGCTATTGTTTGCTTGGTTAAGGAGAAAGGAGGCAATAAATGTTTTTCCCTACATATGGTAGCCCGAATCTAGGCTGAGCTGAATGTAGGTTGAATGTGGGCTAACTTACGTTACATAATATTTGACACCCCTGTTCAAGGCCCTATAACCAGGTAAGGACACGAACCATTTGACCTTGAACTCGCCGGCCGCCTGATGACGTCACTGTCGATGCCCGGCTCCTTCGTCGGCGCCGCGCTCAAGCGCATGGCTGTAAATCGTAAACGACCAAAAATACCACCCTATAGAGGCATATTTTTTTGGAATCAGCGCATCAAGAAGGCCCTGTATGCAAAATTTGGGGCAAATCGAGACACCTCAGAATGTCACACTGCCAGTGTGATATCTGATGCTGCTAATTTGACGAACGTCAGCCATCGAAACCCGCACGCAACACGCCACCAACAGAATGTTCAATTTGAACTATTGCGCTATTGCTAGCTGAAATCTTGCAATTTGATTGTGTGGAGATCCTGTGTACCCCCTGCCTTTCTCCGCCTCTGCTACCTACCTGTTGCCGTGCCTGGCGCCGCCTCTGCTGCGGCCGCCACCTGTGCCCGCAGGCAGTGTCTGTACTGGGCCGGGCTCGCCCGCTGTCGGGTGCCGAGCCCGCGCCAGTCGCGTATGGACCGTATTTGAATATAGCCGCTCTCGCTCATTACGTGTGTACACCGCTGAACCTCGCGTGACAGTGACGGACTTCCGAGACATTACAACATGGCGCGGTCGTAGTGTCGAGTTTTAGTGCGTGTTTGCGTTCGGATAGTGGTTAAGTGTGTTCGAGTGCTGCAACCCCGTCGAGATGAGTGACGTGGAGAAACTGACGCAGCCGCTGCTGCAGCAGGCTGAGCTGTCCTCACAGCGAGAGGAACGTCTCGCACAGTTGGTGGAGCGGCTGGTCGCGGACCGTCAGCCGCCCGCCGTCACCGCCGGTGAGGTCGCGTCGCCCGCGACCCCGGCGTCGCGTGCTCAGTCCGTGCGACTTCCCGCTGCTGCAACACCGGCACCGCGTCTCTACTCCTCTGCATCGCTGCGTGACTTCTCCGTCTGGCGTGAGAAGCTCGACGGGTACATGCTGCTGACCGGAGCATCATCGCTTCCTGTCGCTTCTCATCGTGCCGCTCTTCTGAGCCTACTCGACGAAGATTAGCACCATGTGCTGCGTTACGGGCTGAGCGTCGCAGATGACGCGCCCCTCCCCGAGGTGGTTTCTGCCATGGAGGGCCACCTGTGGAAACAACGCAGCGTTCTCGTCGATCGCAGAGCGTTTTACGCTCACGTGCAGGAGGAGGATGAGAACTTTGAGGACTTTTGTGTGCGGTGAAGGAACTCGCGGGATTCTGTGACTTTTGTAACCAGTGCTTTGACTCTCGGATGCGTGACAAAGTTGTGTGCGGTCTGCGTGACGAGGATACTGTGAAGCGTCTACTGGAGGATCCAGAGCTGGTTCTCCAGAAGACGGTGGACATCTGCCGGGCGTCAGAGAACGCCCGTGCGACGTATGCCGACCTCCACGCGCCTGCGTCCTCAGTGAGCCGACTGTCTGCGTACCGCCGGGGGCGCAGCAGGTCACGCGGCGCGGGTATCGCGGCCCGCCCGGCACGCCCGCGGCCCCTCCCGGCGCGCGCTGCCGCCGCTGCGGATGGAGCGCACACGCCGATTCGGCAGCGTGCCGCGCCGCTAGCGCCACCTGCAACTCCTGCGGCCGGCGCGGACACTTCGCTGTGGTGTGCGAACAGGGGGCGCGCGGGAGCACCGCCACACACGCTGCGTCTGCAGCTCCGGCGACTGCGCCGGGGCGTAAACAATCTGCGAGGAGTCAGCAACCTGCGCGGCCGGGACCGAGCGTCCGCCAAGTGATTCAAGATGTGTATGTGCACGGCATCTCTACACGTCCGACTCCTACAGTGGACATTCGCCTCTCCATGTCAGACGGTATGTTTTCCGTCGCAGCCCGCGCCGACTCCGGTGCAGAGGCTACAGTCATCAGCGAAGACGTCCTCTCAGCCATCAGCGTAGACTCAGCGCACCTGGAGCCCTGCCTCAACCAGACCTTCTCAGCTGTGGACAAGTATCCGCTCACCTGTCTCGGATCCTTCCAGACTACTCTGCGGCTCTGGGGCCGTTCAACGGCCGCCACAGTGTTCGTCATCAAGGGACGGACTGGACTTCTGCTCAGCTGGTTTGACTTCTTGGCGCTGGGGATTCTGCCGAGGGATTTTCCGGCACAGATCCGATTCGTCGAGGACGCATCGTTCCCCGCCGATGACGTCACACCGTCTGCACCGCCGGTCGGACGCAGCCGTTCCCGGCACTTCGGCCGCCACGCGTCCCCACGTGCGGAGTCACGTGAGGGACTCTGCCCTCCCACCGGCGACGAGGTCGTCAGGCGGGCGGAGCCGCGTGATGGGCCCCGCCCGGCCGCTGAAGCCGAGGCCGCCCCGCGGTTGGAGCAACGTGATGGGCCCCGCCCGGCCGCCGGAGCCATCGAGAGCCTGCCGGTGTGGGACAACGACGCGGACCCGCCGGAGGCGACACGCGTTGCTCATGCTGCTGCTCTGGTGGACTGTTTGCCGCGCGTCTTCGGGCAAGATACGATGCTCCGTGTTATGGATGGCGGCCCGATGGTTATCGAGCTTCACCCTGACGCGACTCCGACGTCGGTCACCGCTGCGCGCCCGATCCCCTTCGCATGGAGAGCGGAGGTGAAGGCGCAGCTGGGCGACCTGCTCCACCGTGGGATCATCGTCCCAGTGGACTACGCGACCGAGTGGTGTCATCCCATCTCGTGCGTGCCGAAGAACCCGTCTGGGTTTCGCCTCTGCGTGGACCTGACGAGGCTCAACCAGTACGTCAAGCGACCGACCTACCCCTGCCGTCCACCGCATGACCCCGTGACGAGTTTGCCGGTCGGGAACCGGTGGATGTCGACTCTGGATGCCAAGATGGGATACTTCCAGGTGGCTCTCGCCGATGAAAGCCAGGACCTTACCTGCTTTATCACGCCGTGGGGGCGGTTCAAGTTCGTCCGCTGCCCCATGGGATGCAACGCGTCGGGGGACGAGTACAACCGAAGAGGTGATGCGGCTCTCGGCGACATCCCCAACTGCGTCAAGATCATTGACGACATCCTGGCCGTGGCGCCGACGTACCGGAAGCACCTCCAGCAGGTCATCAAGATTCTCCGGCGCTGTGATAACCGAGGGATCACACTGAATCCGGGTAAGTTCAAGTTCGCCAGGAACGAGACCAAGTTCTGTGGGTACAAGATCACGCCTGAAGGGTACACCACAGACAACGAGAAGGCCCGCGCGATAGCTGACTTTCCGAGACCGGAAAACATCACCGACCTGCGTTCCTTCATGGGTCTGGTGAATCAGCTAAGCGGCCGCACACCTGAGCTGGCGACCACGACTCTGGCATTCCGTGACCTGCTCAAGTCGCATCGCGTCTGGTGCTGGACGGAGCAGCACGAGGCAGCCTTCCTGCGCACCAAGAGCGTGCTGACGTCACCGCCGGTAATTGCCTTCTTCAACCCGCAGCTGCCGACCATGCTGCAGACTGACGCGGCCAAGACGCGAGGTCTGGGCTTCGCACTTCTGCAGAGGCACGGCGACAAATGGCGCCTGGTGCAGTGCGGATCTCGCTTCCTCACCGATGCCGAGTCCCGGTATGCGGTGGTGGAGCTGGAGATGACCGCCGTCCTCTAGGCCTGCAATAAGTGCCGCGTCTACCTGGCCGGCATGCCACACTTCGACCTAGTAGTCGACCACCAACCTCTGGTGACCATCCTCAACCACAAGCAGCTCAACGCCATCGACAACCCGCGTGTGCAGCGGATGCGGGAGAGGCTGTCAGCGTACAGCTTCACCACGAGCTGGCAGAAGGGATCGGCGCACGTCATCCCTGACGCTCTCTCCAGAGCGCCCACCAGCGATCCCGTCGCCGACGACGTGGAAGAGGGTGAAGACGGTGACCCGCTGCACGCCAGCGTCATCTCTGTACTACGCGCCGCCACCCAGTCAGAAGATGGCGCACAGCTGGCGCCACTGGTCGACCCAACGCTGGAGAGGATTCGCGCTGCTGCGGAGCGCGACCCGGCGTACAGGACCCTCCGTGACCTGATTCTGGCCGGCTTCCCAGATAACCGGTACGAGGCGCCCTCTGCAATTCGAGCCTACTGGGGCGTGCGCCATCAGCTGGCCATCGACGACGGCCGATTACTTTCATGCCGGAGGGCAGACGTACTTAGTGTACGTGGACAGGCTGTCGGGGTGGCCGTACGTAACCGTATGCCCCGCACGGCTTCTGCGGACCATCTGACGCGACAGCTCCGTATGCTGTTCGCTCAGACGGGCGTCCCGCCCGTACTTCGGTCAGATGGTGGACCGCAGTTCGCGTCCAGCACTCTACGTCGCTTCCTGCAGCGCTGGGATGTGAGGCACGAGATGTCGTCACCGCACTAACCGCGCTCCAACGGGCAGGCTGAGGCGTGTGTGAAGACAGTCAAGAAACTGGTGCTGGCAGCGTCAGCCTCCGGACGCCTGGATGACGACCAGCTGGACCGCAGCCTGCTAGAACTGCGGAACACACCACGCGCAGACGGGAGATCACCAGCCCAGGTCCTGTTCGGACACCTGCTGCGCTCCGGTGTGCCCACGCACCACCGCGCCTTCGCTCCTGAGTGGCAGCGAGCTGCAGCCGTCTGTGATAAGAAGGCTGCCGAGACACAGGAGAAGGCGGTCCGGTACCACGACGCGTCTGCGCGCCAGCTGTCGCAGTTGAAGATCGGCAATCGTGTCGACCTGCAGGACCCGGCCACCGGCCGATGGAACCGCGTCGGCGTGGTCGTAGGCATCGGGCGGCGACGCACCTATCTCGTGAGGACGGCCGGCGGCCGTGTCTTGTGGAGGAATCGACGCTACTTGCGTCCGTACCGGCCGCTCTTAACGGAGACTGCACCGTCCGCGGCGTCTGCTGCCGCCACCTCCTCCGGGGTTCACGACCCCCAGCGGCCGGCGTTTGCCGAGGGTACCCGAGCTTCCGTCGCCGCAGCCCAGCAGCCGCTGTCTGCCAGTGGCGGCACTCCGCTGCCACCTGCTGTGGACGCTGCCGCCCCCGCGCATCGACGCTCGCGTCGACGGCGACGCCCGCCACAGCGCCTCCAAGTTCGCTGGGGCGGAGCAACATACTGTGACTGAAGTACCGTAGTGCTGCACGTACTGTTTGGTATTTAGACAATTGCGCTTTGTTGTGTGTCAAAGTTATACTTCTTTTTCCGCGGCAGTTATCTTGAGGTGGAGGTGTGGAGATCCTGTGTACCCCCTGCCTTTCTCCGCCTCTGCTACCTACCTGTTGCCGTACCTGGCGCCGCCTCTGCTGCGGCCGCCACCTGTACCCGCAGGCAGTGTCTGTACTGGGCCGGGCTCGCCCGCTGTCGGGTGCCGAGCCCGCGACAGTCGCGTATGGACCGTATTCGAATATAGCCGCTCTCGCTTATTACGCGTGTACACAGCTGAACCTCGCGTGACAGTGACGGACTTCCGAGACATTACAACAGATTGGTGCAGCCATAGATATATAGGACTATATATCTATGGGTTCAACGCTCTGCCGATGTCCGTGAAGTTGGCGTCGGATTCGGATTCGAATTCAGCGTCGAGTAGCGATTCGCTTCAAAATCTGGTTACAGGTCAATTTGGGCACGCTGATCACGAAAATAACATTTATTTTAACATTCAAGGTCATCTTCAAGGCCATTTTCAAGGTCAAAGGACGGGGCGCCTCAAAACGCCTTTAAGGGTTGCTCCAATTGCAAAAATAATGGCCTCAATCGCATATCCGGGTCCATATCTAACCTCCACATTGGCAACCTCACGTGTGCCTTATATCCTTGAGACCATACAAGGTTCTCGAAGGACGGGGCGCCTCAAAACGCCCTTAACGGCTGTTCCAATTGCAAAAACAATGATCTCAGTCGATTCCTCAGGTCCATATCTAACCTCCGCATTAGAAACCTCACGCGTGCCTCATATCCTTGAGACCATAGAAGGTTCTCAAAGGACGGGGCGCCTCAAAACGCCTTTAAAGGTTGCTCCAATTGCAAAAATAATGGTCTCAATCGATTGCCCGGGTCCATATCAAACCTCCGAATTAGAAACCTCACGCGTTCCTCATATCCTTGAGACCATAAAAGGTTCTCAAAGGACGGGGCGCCTCAAAACGCCCTTAACGGCTGTTCCAATTGCAAAAACAATGGTCTCAGTCGATTCCTCAGGTCCATATCTAACCTCCGCATTAAAAATCTCACGCGTGCCTCATATCCTTAAGACCATAGAAGGTGCTCAAAGGACGGGGCGCCTCAAAACGCCTTTAAGGGTTGCTCCAATTGCAAAAATAATGGTCTCAACCGATTCCCCGGGTCCATATCTAACCTCCTCATTAGAAATCTCACGGGTGCCTCATATCCTTGAGACCATAAAAGGTTCTCAAAGGACGGGGCGCCCCAAAACGCCTTTAAGGGTTGCTCCAATTGCAAAAATAATGGTCTCAATCGATTCCCCGGGTCCATATCTAACCTCCGCATTGGCAACCTCACGCGTGCCTTATATCCTTGAGACCATAAAAGGTTATCAAAGGACGGGGCGCCTCAAAACGCCCTTAACGGCTGTTCCAATTGCAAAAGTAATGGTCTCAGTCGATTCCTCAGATCCATATCTAACCTCAGCATTAGAAGCCTCACGCGTGCCTCATATCCTTGAGACCATAAAAGGTTCTCAAAGGACGGACGCCTCAAAACGCCGCTAACGGCTGTTCCAATTGCAAAACCAATGGTCTCAGTCGATTCCTCAGGTCCATATCTAACCTCCGAAATAGAAATCTCACGCGTGCCTCATATCCTTGAGACCAAAGGTTCTCAAAGGACGGGGCGCCTCAAAACGCCCTTAACGGCTGTTCCAATTGCAAAAATAATGGTCTCAATCGATTCCCCGGGTCCATATCTAACCTCCGCATTAGAAACCTCACGCGTGCCTCATATCCTTGAGACCATAAAAGGTTCTCAAAGGACGGGGCGCCTCAAAACGCCCTTAACGGCTGTTCCAATTGCAAAAAACAATGGTCTCAGTCGATTCCTCAGGTCCATATCTAACCTCTGCATTAGAAACCTCACGCGTGCCTCATATCCTTGAGACCATAAAAGGTTCTCAAAGGACGGGGCGCCTCAAAACGCCCTTAACGGCTGTTCCAATTGCAAAAAACAATGGTCTCAGTCGATTCCTCAGGTCCATATATAAACTCCGCATTAGAAATCTCACGCGTGCCTCATATCCTTGAGACCATAAAAAGTTCTCAAAGGACGGGGCGCCTCAAAACGCATTTAAGGGTTGCTCCAATTGCAAAAATAATGGTCTCAATCGATTCCCCGGGTCCATATCTAACCTCCGCATTGGCAACCTCACGTGTGCCTTATATCCTTGAGACCATAAAAGGTTCTCGAAGGACGGGGCGCCTCAAAACGCCTTTAAGGATTGCTCCAATTGCAAAAATAATGGTCTCAATCGATTCCCCGGGTCCATATCTAACCGCCGCATTAGAAACCTCACGCGTGCCTCATATCCTTGAGACCAAAAAAGGGTATCAAAAGACGGGCGCCTCAAAACGCCCTTAACGGATCTTCCAATTGCAAAAACAATGGTCTCAGTCGATTCCTCAGGTCCATATCTAACCTCCGCATTATAAATCTCACGCGTGCCTCATATCCTTGAGACCATAAAAGGTTATCAAAGGACGGGGCGGCTCAAAACGCCTTTAAGGGTTGCTCTAATTGCAAAAATAATGGTCTCAATCGATTCCCCGGGTCGATATCTAACCTCCACATTGGCAACCTCACGTGTGCCTTATATCCTTGAGACCATAAAAGGTGCTCGAAGGACGGGGCGCCTCAAAACGCCCTTAACGGATGTTCCAATTGCAAAAACAATGGTCTCAGTCGATTCCTCAGGTCCATATCTAACTTCCGCATTAGAAACCTCACGCGTGCCTCATATCCTTGAGACCATAGAAGGTTCTCAAAGGACGGGGCGCCTCAAAACGCCTTTAAAGGTTGCTCCAATTGCAAAAATAATGGTCTCAATCAATTCCCCGGGTCCATATCTAACCTCCGCATTAGAAACCTCACGCGTGTCTCATATCCTTGAGACCATAAAAGGTTCTCAAAGGCCTCAAAACGCCCTTAACGACTCTTCCAATTGCAAAAACAATGGTCTCGGTAGATTCCTCAGGTCCATATCTAACCTCCGCATTAGAAATCTCACGCGTGTCTCATATCCTTGAGACCATAAAAGGTTCTCAAAAGACGGGGCGCCTCAAAACGCCTTTAAGGGTTGCTCCAATTGCAAAAATAATGGTCTCAGTCGATTTCTCGGGTCCAAATCTAACCTCCGCATTAGAAACCTCACGCGTGCCTCATATCTTTGAGACCATAAATGGTTCTCAAAGGACGAGGCGCCTCAAAACGCCCTTAACGGCTGTTCCAATTGCAAAAACAATGGTCTCAGTCGATTCCTCAGGTCCATATCTAACCTCCGCATTATAAACCTCACGCTGCCTCATATCCTTGAGAACATAAAAGGTTCTCAAAGGACGGGCGCCTCAAAACGCCTTTAATGGTTGCTCCAATTGCAAAAATAATGGTCTCAATCGATTCCCCGGGTCCATATCTAACCTCCGAATTAGAAACCTCGCGCGTGCCTCATATCCTTGAGACCATAAAAGGTTCTCAAAGGACGGGTCGCCTCAAAATCCCCTTAACGGCGGTTTTAATTGCAAAAAAAAACAATGGTCTCAGTCGATTCCTCAGGCCCATATCTAACCTCCGCATTAGAAACCTCACGCGTGCCTCATATCCTTGAGAACATAAAAGGTTCTCAAAGGACGGGCGCCTCAAAACGCCTTTAAAGGTTGCTCCAATTGCAAAATAATGGTCTCAATCGATTCCCCGGGTCCATATCTAACCTCCGCATTAGAAACCTCACGCGTGTCTCATATCCTTGAGACCATAAAAGGTTCTCAAATGTCTCAAAACGCCCTTAACGGCTCTTCCAATTGCAAAAACAATGGTCTCAGTAGATATCTCAGGTCCATATCTAACCTCCGCATTAGAAATCTCACGCGTGCCTCATATCCTTGAGACCATAAAAGGTTCTCAAAGGACGGGGCGCCTCAAAACGCCTTTAAGGGTTGCTCCAATTGCAAAAATAATGGTCTCAGTCGATTCCTCAGGTCCATATCTAACCTCTGCATTAGAAACCTCACGCGTGGCTCATATCCTTGAGACCATAAATGGTTCTCAAAGGACGGGGCTCCTCAAAACGCCCTTAACGGCTGTTCCAATTGCAAAAACAATGGTCTCAGTCGATTCCTCAGGCCCATATCTAACCTCCGCATTAGAAACCTCACGCGTGCCTCATATCCTTGAGAACATAAAAGGTTCTCAAAGGACGGGGCGCCTCAAAACGCCCTTAAGGGTTGCTCCAATTGCAAGAACCTTCTATGGTCTCAAGGATATGAGGCACGCGTGAGGTTTCTAATGCGGAAGTTAGATATGGACCTGAGGAATCGACTGAGACCATTGTTTTTGCAATTGGAACATCCGTGATATTTCTAATGAAGAGGTTAGATATGGACCTGAGGAATCGACTGAGACCAAAACAATGGTCTCAGTCGATTCCTCAGGTCCATATCTAACCTCTTCATTAGAAATATCACGGGTGCCTCATATCCTTGAGACCATAAAAGGTTCTCAAAGGACGGGGCGCCTCAAAACGCCTTTAAGGGTTGCTCCAATTGCAAAAATAATGGTCTCAATCGATTCTCCGGGTCCATATCTAACCTCCACATTGGCAACCTCACGTGTGCCTTATATCCTTGAGACCATAAAAGGTTCTTGAAGGACGGGCGCCTCAAAACGCCCTTAACGGCTGTTCCAATTGCAAAAAAAACAATGGTCTCAGTCGATTCCTCAAGTCCATATCTAACCTCCTCATTAGAAATCTCACGGGTGCCTCATATCCTTGAGACCATAAAAGGTTCTCAAAGGACGGGGCGCCTAAAAACGCCTTTAAGGGTTGCTCCAATTGCAAAAAGAATGGTCTCAATCGATTCCTCGGGTCCATATCTAACCTCCGCATTGGCAACCTCACGCGTGCCTTATATCCTTGAGACCATAAAAGGTTCTCAAAGGACGGGGCGCCTCAAAACGCCCTTAACGGCTGTTCCAATTGCAAAAGTAATGGTCTCAGTCGATTCCTCAGGTCCATATCTAACCTCCGCATTAGAAACCTCACGCGTGGCTCATATCCTTGAGACCATACAAGGTTCTGAAAGGACGGGGCGCCTCAAAACGCCGTTAACGGCTGTTCCAATTGCAAAACCAATGGTCTCAGTCGATTCCTCATGTCCATATCTAACCTCCGAAATAGAAATCTCACGCGTGCCTGATATCCTTGAGACCATAAAAGGTTCCCAAAGGACGGGGCGCCTCAAAATGCCCTTAACGGCTGTTCCAAATGCAAAAATAATGGTCTCAATCGATTCCCCGGGTCCATATCTAACCTCTGCATTAGAAACCTCACGAGTGCCTCATATCCTTGAGACCATAAAAGGTTCTCAAAGGACTCAAGGTCCTTTGCCTAAGCCTCAAAACGCCCTTAACGGCTGTTCCAATTGCAAAAAACAATGGTATCAGTCGATTTCTCAGGTCCATATCTTACCTCCGCATTCGAAATCTCACGCGTGCCTCATATCCTTGAGACCATAAAAGGTTCTCAAAGGACGGGGCGCCTCAAAACGCATTAAAGGGTTGCTCCAATTTCAAAAATAATGGTCTCAATCGATTCCCCGGGTTCATATCTAACCTCCGCATTGGCAACCTCACGTGTGCCTTATATCCTTGAGACCATAAAAGGTTCTCAAAGGACGGGGCGCCTCAAAACGCCCTTAACGGCTGTTCCAATTACAAAAACAATGGTCTCAGTCGATTCCTCAGGTCCATATCTAACCTCCGCGTTAGAAACCTCACGCGTGCCTCATATACTTGAGACCATAGAAGGTTCTCAAAGGACGGGGCGCCTCAAAACGCCTTTAAGGGTTGCTCCAATTGCAAAAATAATGGTCTCAATCGATTCCCCGGGTCCATATCTAACCTCCGCATTAGAAACCTCACGCGTACCTTATATCCTTGAGACCATTAAAGGGTCTCAAAACGCCCTTAACGGCTCTTCCAATTGCAAAAACATTGGTCTCAGTCGATTCCTCAGGTCCATATCTAACCTCCGCATTAGAAATCTCACGCGTGCCTCATATCCTTGAGACCATAAAAGGCCAATAAGACCAATAAGACCAAAATGTTATTTGTAAACAAGTCATAGGGCCAGCAATGAAGTAAGTGCACCAAGAAGCGTGACAACGTTCCTGATCGGTCAATGAAACAAATCGCATACACTAAATATGTCGCCATCCTTGGCCAAGTTAATCCGCGGAATGCATCACGGTTTTCTGAAACGTTTATTGATTGATTATGAATAAACGGTTTAGATAAATGTTTCATGTGTGCACTATAATATATTAAATACCTGTTTGTTGAAAATTGATGGGATTTGTTTTTTAATAAGTTGTGAACACTAAATAGTTCGCCGTCCGGGGCAAGTTAAACTGCGATTTCAATGCACTATTTTCAAATGAGAGTTGATTGTTCATAGAAGTTTGGTACATATTCACAAAAGATAGAGTGATGAAACATTATATGCCTTCATGATAAATAACAATGTGTAGGCAGACTAATTTGCGCTGGTTTCGATATGTTATTAAAATATTGGAATACAAAAATGTAATTACAAAATTGTGATTACAAAATTGTAATTACAAAATTGTTATAACATAATCGAACCTGGCCTAAACTTTACAGCAATTACGGCCACAGGGACCCACGTTTAGAACACCCGCTCGCATTCGCTCCCTGCGCTGTGACCTACGGGGGGGGGGGAGCTGTCTCCACCCCCGGACCCCCAGACCATCTCGTAGATAATTCGTAAATAAGTTTTCCGATGTATTTGCGCGGCCCCGCCCCTTGCAATTGTCAAAAATACGGAGAAAAAACGTTCCAACAACACGAACGAACACTGAAGGAAAAAACGTTCCAACGAGAGAAGAAAAAACGTTCCAACGGATCCACGTACGAACGCTTCCAAATGCGGCCCCATCGGCCCCGCCCCTTGCATTGTCAAAATATACGAAGAAAAGCCGTGCCAACAACACGTACGAAGGCTGCAAAAGAAAACATTCTTACGAAACCGTTCCAACAGATCCCAAAAATATACTGGTATAAAGACGTTCCAACAACACGTACGAACGCTGACAAAAAAAAAGTTCTTAACAAAACCATTCTAACGGATCCAATTTTTGTTTTCACAAAGCGCTTGTAACATATTTGTTGGTTTATCCTGTCTTTGAAATAGGGATGCGTGAAACGTCACAGAAAATTCGAAGTAGAACATAAACAAGTGTTTCATAAACTGGATAGAATCGGATGAAACTTTAACTTCGCATAGATATAAACAACCGTTTTGTCTAACGAAAGGGAATTTTTCTTGCCTTGCTGATCATTAAATAATATATTTGTATCGTAAGATCCGCCAGGGTTTCAATCGACCTTGCTTCTACCTGACAATTTACAAGTCTGCTAAATTATGGTCTGTTGAAGTATACGCTTGTGTGTATCAAATATATACGTTTGGCATATTGCTTGATCCAAACTAGCATGTGTTTTCGTGAACGGATACTATTTCCTTTCAAATCCATGTAAGATGAGGCCTTGAAACACAGGCGGCCAGAGCGCCCCTCATGCGGCCAAAGAGTCCCCTCAGGCGGACAGAGCGCCCCTCTCAGTCGTCCAGAGCGCCCCCACTCAGGTGGCCAGAGCGACCCCTCTCAGGCAGCCAGAGGGCCCGCTTTCAGGCGGCCAGAGCGCCCCTTCTCAGGCGGCTAGAGCGGTCCTCTCAAGCGGCCAGAGCGCCCCCTCCCAGGCAACCAGAGCACCCCCTCTCAGGCGGCCAGAGCACCCCTTCTCCTCCGGCCAGAGCGCCCCCTCTCAGGTGGCCAGAGCGCCCCCTTTCAAGCAGCCAGAGCACCCCTTCTCAGGTGGCCAGAGCGCCTCCTCTCAGGCGGTCCGAGCGCCCTTTCTCAGGCGGCCAGAGCGCCCCCTCTCAGGCGGCCAGAGCGCCCCCTTTCAGGCGGCCAGAACACCTCCTTTCAAGCAGCCAGAGGGCCCTCTTTCAAGCGGCTCTCTCAGGCGACCAGAGCGTCCCTCTCAGGCAACCAGAGCACCCCCTCTCAGGCGGCCAGAGCGCCCCCTTTCAAGCAGACAGAGCACCTCCTCTCGGGCGACCTGAGCGCCTTCTCTCAGGCGGCCCGAGTGCCTTTTCTCAGGCGGCCAGAGCGACCCCTCTCAGGCGGCCAGAGCGCCCCCTCTCAGGCGACAGAGTGCCCCCTCTCAGGCCAGCAGCCCCTGCCAAACACAAAGCTCCACTGGGCTGAGTTTGGGGGAAAACTGCCTCCTTCCCCCTGCCCCCCCCCCCCCCCCTCTTCCGCCGCCACTGCCAGAGCGCCCCCTCAGGCTGCCAGAGCGGCCCTCATGTGGCAAGAGCCCCCTCATGCGGCCAGAGCGCCCCCTCAGGCGGCCAGAGCGCTTCCTCAGGCGGCCAGAGAGCATCCCCTCAGGCTGCCAGAGCGGCCCTCATGTGGCAAGAGCCCCCCTCATGCGGCCAGAGCGCCCCCTCCGGAAGCCAGAGCGCCCCCTCAGGCGGCCAGAGCGCCCCCTCAGGCGGCAAGAGCGCCCCCCCCCTAAGGCGGCCAGAGTGCCCCTCAGGCAGCCAGAGCGACCCCTCGGGCAGGCAGAGCGCCCCCTCGGGCAGCCCGAGTGCCTACTCAGGCAGCCAGAGCGCCCTCAGGCAGCCAGAGCGCCCCTCAGGCAGCCAGAGCGCCCCTCAGGCGGCCATAGCGCCCCTCAGGCGGCCATAGCGCCCCCTCAGGCGGCCAGAGCGCCCCCTCAGGTTGCTAGAGCGCCCCCTCAGGCGGCCAGAGCGCCCCCTCAGGCGGCCAGAGAGCCCCCTCAGGCAGCCAGAGCGCCCCCTCAGGCAGCCAGAGCGCCCCCTCAGGCGGCCAGAGCGCACCCTCAGGCGGCCAGAGCGCCCCTCATGCAGCCAGAGCGCCCCCTCATGCAGCCAGAGCGCCCCCTAAGGCGGCCAGAGCGCCCCCTCAGGCAGCCAGAGCGCCCCCTCAGGCGGCCAGAGCGCCCCCTCAGGCGGCCAGAGCGCCCCTCAGGCGGCCAGAGCGCCCCCTCAGGCGGCCAGAGCGCCCCCTCAGGCGGCCAGAGCGCCCCCTCAGGTTGCCAGAGCGCCCCTCATGCAGCCAGAGCGCCCCCTCAGGCGGCCAGAGTGCTCCCTCAGGCAGCCAGAGTGCCTCTTCAGGCGTCCAGAGGCCCCCCTTGGCTTCCCTTGGCCTTGGCGTTCTCTTGGAATCCGCAGCCCCTGCCAAACACAAAGCGCCCCTCGGCTGATTTTTCGTTTTTGTTTAAGGGGGGGCAACTGCCCCCCCCCCCCCTGCCCCCTCTTCCACCGCCCCTGGGTCCGTCACTAGCCAGAGGGTCACCGCTATCAGCCAGTAGGGCGCTGTCATTAGCCAGAGGGACGATGTCATCAGCTGTCATATAGTTTGGAAAGACGCCATGCACGTCGCCCAAGCAGCTCGAGGGGGCCCTTCTGGCGGGGGCGAGACGCCAGCAGTTTTTTTGTTACGTTAAGTTCTTTTCCGAAGTTATGGGGGTCAAAAGCATGGCATTGCCCCCCCCCCCTCCTAAATTATGGGGGGCAGCTTGTCCCTCTGCCCCCCCCCCCCCCCCCCCCGGATACGCCGCCACTGCGGTAGAGGAGCGCCGTCACTAGCCAGAGGGGCGCCGTCACTAGCCAGAGGAGCGCCGTCACTAGCCAGAGGAGCGCCGTCACCAGTCAGAGGAGCGCCGTCACTAGCCAGAGGGGCGCCGTCACCAGTCAGAGGAGCGCCGTCACCAGTCAGAGGAGCGCCGTCACCAGTGAGAGGAGCGCCGTCACTAGCCAGAGGAGCGCCGTCACTAGCCAGAGGAGCGCCGTCACCAGTCAGAGAGGCGCCGTCACTAGCCAGAGGGGCGCCGTCACTAGCCAGAGGGGCGCCGTCACTAGCCAGAGGGGCGCCGTCACCAGTCAGAGGAGTGCCTTCACTAGCCAGAGGAGCGCTGTCACCAGTCAGAGGGGCGCCGCCACCAGTCAGAGGAGCGCCGTCACTAGCCAGAGGGGTGCCGACACTAACCAGTGGGGTGCCGTCATCAGCCAGTGGGGCGCCGTCATTAGCCAGAGGGGCGCCGTCACTAGCCAGAGGGGCGCCGTCACCAGTCAGAGGAGCGCCGTCATTAGCCAGAGGAGCGCCGTCACCAGTCAGAGGGGCGCCGTCACCAGACAGAGGAGCGCCGTCACTAGCCAGAGGGGCGCCGTCACTAACCAGAGGGGCGCCGTCACTAGCCAGAGGGTCGCCGCCATCAGCCAGTGGGGCGCTGTCATTAGCCAGAGGGACGATGTCATCAGCTGTCATATAGTTTTGAAAGACGCCATGCCCGTCGCCCAAGCAGCTCGAGGGGCGCCCTTATGGCGGGGGCGAGACGCCAGCAGTTTTTTGTTACGTTAAGTTCTTTTCCGAAATTATGGGGGGTCAAAAACATGGTATTGCCCCCCCCCCCCCCCCCTCCTAAATTATGGGGGGCAGCTTGCCCCCTCTGCCCCCCCCCCCCCGGATACGCCGCCACTGGTTTCCATATGTTTTTACCGTATCTCGTTCCCGTGTCGCAGTCTCTGCCAAAACATTTTAGCGGTTTACATGCCTGAAATATGTCAACCGGCTTCAACAAAATCTCCCCGGGAGGGAGGTGCAATGTCAGCTAGTCATGCGCTCATTGAGGAATTTGACTGCGGCACTGCCAGTCTTGGGCAAACTTAAAGGGAGATAATCACCTTATAGAGTTTAGTGCTTGTGCGAGGAACATATTTGATATAATTAATAAACTAAAAAACATGACCTTTTCCTCGAAAATGTGAAAATCCAATGTTATCCAAAAGTTATTATTATGTTGTAATATTTCGGCCACAGGCCTTTATCAAACAGTAAAACATTTCGACACGACGTTTTCCTAACTGCCTCTTTAAGCGTGTAGACGTGAGTACCGCTGTAGCTACACACGCAAATCCACGGAATGCGTCTCAAATAAATACCTGCCCACGTGAGACCTGTCGCATACAACATAAAGTTATGTCAAATACTCCTTAACATCCACTCATAACCTAGGTGAGGACTGGTGCCACTTGAGACGTTTCCCGTGTTTTCTGACATGTGAAAATCCGAGCACAAACGGTAGAGGCAGTTAGGAAAACGTCGTGTCGAAATGTATTACTGTTTGATAAAGGCCTGTGGCCGAAATATTACAACATAATAATAACTTTTGGATAACATTGGATTTTCACATTTTCGAGGAAAAGGTCATGTTTTTTAGTTTATTAATTATATGAGATAATCACCTTTTGATTTTGTTAGCAACACTTTCTTTGGCTACCGTTATGGTATTAAAATGATGTGATCTAAATTTAAGAATTAAATACAATTATTCCCTAATTCAAAGTTGGAAGTTTGGGAAAATTTGAGATCGGTATTTTCCCTACACTATTGGAAAGCGCAACATCTGGCGCTTTTGTGTCAATCTGTTCAACGTTGTTGAATGGGCACTTATAAACAAATCGCCGACACTAAATAGTTTGCCGTCGGGGGCCAACCTAAACTGCCGATTTCAATGCACTTTTTTTAAATGATTGTTGATTGTTCATAAAAGTTTGGCACATATTCGCAAAAGATAGAATGGAGGAAACATATTGCATACCTTCATGATAAATAACAATGCGTAGGGAGGCTAATTTACTGAATTCGTTACCGAGTGCTTGCTGATTATAAGCGTGGAGCGCTTATCAACTATGAATTGAAATATCTCGCGGTAGGAATTGTTATATGCAAAATGTGATGAATTTACAATATATTTTGGTCTCGTCCATCGATTTCAGGTGCTAACTCCATTTTTGTGGAAAAAGGTCATTATCTCCCTTTAAGCGATGCTATTTTATTCGACGAAATTATTTCGCAACGTTAGCGTCGGTAATCGTTTACGTTTGACTTCAGCATAAGTTACCTATCAGCGATTTACATAATATTTTGAGTGGATATAGGTCAGCAAGAACGGCGCTATCCGTCTGTGTAAATTTGTTGGTCAAGTTTGTCCTCATTTTGGGTGTTACGCCGGTGTGAAGGATTAAATTGTCCAAACATATTGCATTTCAACTTCAACGCCAAAATATTAGTCACACAGCTTTGAGTAACACATATAATTTGAAGACGGTACCTGCGCCTGCAAAATGGTGCCCGGATCAGCGTTCTACGTCGAACGGTTTCCGAGCACCAATTTAAATCCTGAATAAGCCAATTTTATCATGAAAGTGGTCAAAACTTTGCACGTGGCACGCGCATCGCTCTGGAAGATATCTTATACGCCAGGCCAATCGATTATATATCACATAGTGTTGCTCGCATACAGCTGCAACTCACGGTTGCCGAGCCAGCGGCCGGGGAACCGCGCAGCGTTTGCCCGTTTTTCGCGATTTCAGAATTTCGCGTGTCCCATGTTAAACCTATGGGAGATGTTTCCACGTGCCACGCGCCCCCTCGGCCCGGATCGACACCAAATTTATACAATGTCCCAGTGCGACGCGATCCGAACGGTTGCGAAAATTACAGCTTTCTAAGTATAAATTTCTCTGAGCACCAGCACGCCGAAGTGTGACAGAACATCGGACGGACGGACGGACGAACACTCCTTAAGGGCGTATTGAGAATTGAGTCCTTTGACCTTGAAAACGACCTTGAAGGTGACCTTGAATGTCAAAATGAATATTATTGTCGTGATCAGCGTTCCCCAATTGAACTGTAACCACATTGTGAAGCGAAGCAACCCATAAGGGTGCCCCGTCCTTTGAGAACCTTTTATGGTTTCAATTATATAAGGTACGCGTGAGGTTGCCAATGCAGAGGTTAGATATGGACCCGAGGAATCGACTGAAACCATTACTTTTGCAATTGGAGCAACCCTTAAAGGCGTTTTGAGGCGCCCCGTCCTTTGAGAACCTTTTATGGTCTCAAGGATATGAGGCACGCGTGAGGTTTCTAATGCGGAGGTTAGATATGGACCTGAGCAATCGACTGAGACCATTGTTTTTGCAATTGGAACAGCCGTTAAGGGCGTTTTGAGGCGCCCCGTCCTTTGAGAACCTTTTATGGTCTCAAGGATGGAGGCACGCGTGAGATTTCTAATTCGGAGGTTAGATATGGACCTGAGGAATCGACTGAGACCATTGTTTTTTGCAATTGGAACAGCCGTTAAGGACGTTTTGAGGCGCCCCGTCCTTTGAGAACCTTTTATGGTCTCAAGGATATGAGGCACGCGTGAGGTTTCTAATGCGGAGGTTAGATATGGACCTGAGGAATCGACTGAGACCATTGTTTTTGCAATTGGAACAGCCGTTAAGGGCGTTTTGAGGCGCCCCGTCCTTTGAGAACCTTGTATGGTCTCAAGGATATGAGGCACGCGTGAGGTTTCTAATGCGAAGGTTAGATATGGACCCGGGGAATCGATTGAGACCATTATTTTTGCAATTGGAGCAACCCTTAAAGGCGTTTTGAGGCGCCTTGTCCTTTGAGAACCTTCTATGGTCTTAAGGATATGAGGCACGCGTGAGATTTCTAATGCGGAGGTTAGATATGGACCTGAGGAATCGACTGAGACCATTGTTGTTTTTTTTGCAATTGGAACAGCCGTTAAGGGCGTTTTGAGGCGCCCCGTCCTTTGGGAACCTTTTATGGTCTCAAGGATATGAGGCACGCGTGAGGTTTCGAATGCGGAGGTTAGATATAGACCCGGGGAATCGATTGAGACCATTATTTTTGCAATTGGAGCAACCCCTAAAGGCGTTTTGAGGCGCCCCGTCCTTTGAGAACCTTCTATGGTCTCAAGGATATGAGGCACGCGTGAGGTTTCTAATGCGGAGGTTAGATATGGACCTGAGGAATCGACTGAGACCATTGTTTTTGCAATTGGAACAGCCGTTAGGGGCGTTTTTAGGCGCCCCGTCCTTCGAGAACCTTTTATGGTCTCAAGGATATAAGACACACGTGAGGTTGCCAATGCCGAGGTTAGATATGGACCCGGAGAATCGATTGAGACCATTATTTTTGCAATTGGAGCAACCCTTAAAGGCGTTTTGAGGCGCCCCGTCCTTTGACCTTGAAAATGACCTTGAAGATGACCTTGAATGTCAAAATAAATGTTATTTTCGTGATCAGCGTGCCCAAATTGACATGTAACCAGATTTTGAAGCGAATCGCTACTCGACGCTGAATTCGAATCCGAATCCGACGCTAACTTCACGGACATGCTCTGCCGCCATTGACGTCAAATAACGTTTTGAGCACCGACGAGGCAATGGTCTATATATATAAGATTGCGCCATATGACAAAATGACGTGACCAAGCAATATCACGTGCAACCACTCCGGCGCTTTTTTGGACGAGGCGACCTATATGGCGCTCAAGCGGTGGCGTATATACATCAGACAACTTATTTACGCCAGGCGCTCGCTGCGCTGCGACATTAAAACGTCATTATCTCCCAAAGTACTACATGGATTTCGGCAACATTTTATAGAAGGACGTATAGTTGATGCAGCATAAGGTACTGTAAGCTTCATGTCGATATATATTACGATTTTTGAGTTATAAGAGAAAATCCGGCAGGGGCCAGATTTCACCTCCACCCTCGTAATTACTGTAAAGGTTGGGTTAGGTTCGATTATGCTATAACAATTGTTTCCTACCACACCCGGAAAACGAACGTCAGTTGTTTACCGAGACCCCAAAGCTCCCCCATCCCCCCGGTAGTGCCGCAGCGCAGCGAGAGCCTGGCGTAAATCAGTTGTCCGATGTATTTGCGCCAAGTGGTGTCACCCAGAGTACTTATATCAATGAGTAGGTTCAAGTTTGGCGACTGCCATGGCTAGGTCACGCCTGGTTCAAACTAGAATAAACTAACTATACTACTATATAACTATTTCTGGTATACTTTTTGGAATAGTTCTCATTTTCTTCTAGAATTTCAACTATATAGTAGGATATGGTAATCACATCGGAAAATATCTGAATAGAAAGCGAAATATATTTAATAGAATTTTGTATGTATTCGAATGAAAATAATATTTAAAGTTCATTGAGTTATATTTGGCGTATTTGCTCCACATGCGGACTGCGAAGACAGTGATAGTGACAACTATGAGCCGACGGCGCATTCCCAGTGTAGACGGCCGCCGCGTGCGAATCTCGGCCGATCAGCCGCTCTTCCGCCTCCTGGGGCGCCCGTGCCTCGACGGAGCACCACTCAACCAGGCCCCGGCCGCCGAGACATCGCCGTGTCTGCTGTTATCGGCACCGGTGATGCGACCGACATCAGAGTCGTGCCGCCGGCTTCCGTGCCGGTCACCTTCATCTTGGAAGGCGTCCATCCGGACACTCCGGACAGTACTGTACACAGAGTTGTGTCCAGCGTCGTGCGCAATCTAAGCGGGTTACAAAAACTCGAGCTCAGCGGCGAAGCCAGAGGTAAATCATTCCTCTTCACCGCTGACAACCGTGATGAAAGTGCTGTCCTCGATCCGGCTAACTGGCCACACGGCCTCCATGTGCGGAGAACGGAGGATGGAAGTCGGCAACTCATCCACGAGACGTCCGTAAAACGCCCCTCTGAACCCGCCCATCAAGAGCAGCAGCAGCAACGACCTCAGGGGCAGAACCAGCAGCAGCAGCAGCAGAAACAACGACCGCGCCCGAAGCAGCAGCACCAGAAGCAGTTTGCGCGACAGCAAGGCCGCCAACTGCTGCGCCAAGAATCGTGGAGGCAACAACAGATGCCACAGGCGAGGCAGCAGCAGCTAGGGCAGCAGCAAGCGCACCAGTGGCAGCATCAGCAGCAGGGGCCTCGACAACATCTCCAGTCGCAGTGGCTGGAGCAGCCTCAGGCGCCGTGGTTGCAACAACCGATTCCGCAGGCGCGGCAGCAGCAACTAGGGCAGCATCAAGCGCACCAGTGGCAGAAGCTGCACGGGGATCAGCAGCAACTCCAGCCGCAGTGGCTGGAGCGGCCTCAGGACTGGCAGGCCCCTCAACTGCCTCTCCACCCGCCACAATACCAGCCCCAGCAAGGGCCGCAGCAACAGCAGCAGGCCCAACCCCTGGTGCCTCAACAGCAGCAGCTACAGCAACAGGCGAGAGGCGAGCAACCATGGCGAGGGCAGGACCAGTTCCAGCCGTGCCTCTTTCGCGCCGAGAGCTGGCCGAGTCTCCCGAGCCGGCAGGAGTTCGACCGGCGACCAGTTGCGACCTCAGGCGCAGCAGCGCTCCCAGCCGCCACCGACGTCCACGGTAACGGGCGCTGGTTTGGCCATTAACTCGACGGCAGGGCCAACGGCCGGGGCCCGCCAAAGAACCTGCCAGCTTCGCACCGGGGGGTACAACTGCGAGGGGTTTCTGAGTGCTGCTGTCTATATTGCTGACCTATTGGGAAATTTAGACGTACTCTATCTCTCAGAGACATGGGTTTCCCGCGCTGAAGCCACCTTACTGGGCGAGGTGCTCTGCAGCTACGGCGTGGATGACATCCAGGTCTTTCAGACTTTCACCATGGATGTGCCGCCCGGTGCTGGTGAGGGGCGCCGACACGGGGGCACGGCCATGATTTGCAGGCGAGATGGCCAATTTACGTTCTCGCAACTGCAGTCTGAGGACCCTCGGCTTCTGGCGGTACGGCTAAGCAGCTACGGGCTACCGTGCCTAACCATTGTTGGCTGTTACATGCCTTATTTTTGCGGGACCATTGAGCAGCTTGAGTGCTACAGGGACACATGTGCGAGCTTAGAAGCCCTTATGTGTGCTCATAGAGCCGTCGCGCCACTGATGCTGGTTGGCGATCTCAACTGCCTCCTCCCGCGACTGCCACCGGCGCAGCGCCCCACGCGCTGGGCCCAGCTCCGTGGCTTCAATGCGTTTAGTCGGGAGATCCAACGGCTGCTCGACGAGCAGGATCTGGTCACTGCCGAGTTCTGCTTTAATCAGATGGTTGATTTTACTTATGAGCACGGTGGTCACAGGACTCATATAGACCACATTGTCGTGCCCCGCGCATTTGTCGGTAACCAGCTACAGCCGTGTAAGATTGTCCCACCATGTCCAGATAACCTTAGCCCCCATCTGCCCCTACAATGCACGCTGATGCTAACAGTTAGTAGCGAGGGCAGGAGGGAGCCTGCGGGACACGACGCTTGCTCCAGCCGCCGCACGGTCCTAGACTGGAGCAGCAGTGAGCGGAACGAGGCCTACCGCAGGTGCTTGGCTGAGCGGCTGGCGTTGACGACTCCCCTATGCCCCAATGCTGAGCAAATAGATAGCCAGCTGACGGCGTCCATCCATGAGGCTGCTGCCGATGCTGGCTGCTCTCGGCGCTGGAGGCCACCAAAGTCCTGGTGGACTCCCGCCGTGTCAGCTGCTCGAGACCGTGCTCGCCGCTGGCACCGAATGTGGACCGACGCTGGCCGGCCCCGGCACACGGTAATGCACGATTGCTTTCGGGCAGCGCGACGGGCATACAGGCGTGCCCGAGTGGACGCGGCGCGCGCCAAAGCGGACAGCGGCGCTCGCCTCCTGTCTGTGCTGCGCCGAGATAGGAAGGTGAAGGCTTTCTGGCGACGCGTGGAGCTCGCGCGCCGCGGCCCAGTCGGCTCGCGCTCCACACTTACCGCCGATAACTTTGAAGCCCACTTCAGTCCCATTCACGCGGACGACGAGGCACTCTCTGCAGAGCAGGAGGAAGTGCGCACTCGAGTCGCGGCCTTGATGGCCCAAGCACAGGCCAATCCGGGTCCCAACAGGCTAATCACAGCCGAGGACGTGGCGCGCCTGATCCCGGGGCTGAGCCGTGACGCGTCACCCGGTGCCGACGGAGTCACCGCCGAGCACCTTCTTAACGGCTCCTCTCCGGCGCTGTTACAGGCCCTCGCTAGCCTTCTCACCACGTGCCTCGCGGAAATGCGCGTGCCGGTCAGTTTTTCTAGCAGTACGGTTGTACCGCTCATAAAGAAAAGCTGCCTGGACCCAGACTGCGCGGACAGCTATAGGCCAATCTTGCTGGTGTCCACAGTGTCAAAATTGCTAGAGATGATACTACTGGATGAAATCGGCAGCTCATTCCAACCTACCGGACTGCAGTTCGGATTTCTAGGTTACCGTGGCACAAGAGAGGCGACCATGCTTGTACAGGAGGCAGCACAGCACTACCTGTCTCGTAGGTCCCCCTTGTTTGTTGCCAACTTAGACGCACGGAAATGTTTTGACCGATTATGGCATGCCGGCGTCCTGCTTCAGGCCAGTGACCACCTGTCTCGGCGAAGCTGGGCGCTCCTTGCGTCTTGGTACGCACATCTGACAGCGCGAGTCCGTTTTGGAGGGGCGCTGTCGGACGCCTTCGGCGTGCGCCGAGGGGTTAGACAGGGGGCGTTATTATCGCCGTGTTTAACCAACATGTTCTTGCTGCCGCTAATTCAGCAGCTTGATGACAGCGGCTTAGGTCCGCTGGTCTATGGCCATCACGTCCCGGTAGTTGCCTACGCGGATGATCTGCTCGTGATGTCCAGTAATACACGTGATTTGCAAAAAAATGCTAGACATTGTTACCAAATTCTCAATGAGTTGGAGGCTAGAATTTGTAAACTCGAACCCAAGCAAGACCAAAAGTCATTGTTTCATTTTCGGAGCCGGACTCTTGGCTCAGCTGCCTGAGTGGCACTTGTGCGGACAGGCATTGTCGTACAGGGAGGAGACAGAGCACCTGGGAGTGCAGCTTCGCTCGCAGCTGCAAGGCGCCGATCACGTGAACGCGCGACTGCGCAGCGGTAGAGGGGCTTTCTTCGGTCTCACGCCAGCTGGCATGTTTAACTCGCACCTGCCGGCGGCAGACAAGGCCTACCTCTGGCGCGCTGTAGTGTCACCGGCAATGCTATATGGCTGTGCACTGTGCTACCTGAGGTCCGCTGACATTGCGCGCCTGGAGTCGTGGCAGGCGACAGCCATCAAATCTGCGCTACGCTTGCCTCGCATAGCACACCATGCAGCACTGCTGGCGGCGCTA
>JAXIVJ010001967.1:5000-45000 GCA_036785665.1 Chirona hameri | reverse complement strand
TTGCATAAAGAGAGGAGTTATCAAAGTTGCCCCCACCCCTGGGGTAACTTTGATCATTTTTTACCCCCTAAAATTGAGCAGTCTCAATATATCCTTGACAAAATTGCAGTGTAGGTGGTTAAAGAATTGTCCATTTTGTTTATATTATGAATTTCAGCCTAGAAGGACAAACCGTTTCTGAGCTATAAGAGAAACACCTAAAAACATTATAGTTGCCCCCGGTTGATAGTACTAAAAACCACAGATACGTGGATGAATGCAATACGTAGGCTAAGTAGGTAGGGTGAGGGTAAACTGCAACCATGTACGGCATACATGTCCTAACCTCAGACTGCATGCTATCAGAATGTAAACAATATAGGTGCACTAAAGCACTGTACATTGCTATCATCTACACTATCATAGAATGAAAAGTCCAAAGTTTGGAAATTTCTGAAGATTGAATTTTACAGATAGTGCATAATTATTGTGATGTCTACATCGCCAACAGCATGGCAAGTCTGGTATTAGAACATGTCAGTGTCTGGTTTCACTGTTACCTACTCCATCAGCTAACATGAGTTGTTCATGATTTAGGGCTGGATGACCTTTCTGTTTCTGGAATATCACATACACCAGGCATACACAATACCATATTTTTCCAAGAGTCTGCTTTGTATTATGAATTGTGAAAAATGAATAGCTATGCCACTTATTTTATGTTGCAACAAGCAGGGCAATTAAGTAAATAATATAGCTCCAAATGAACAACAAGTATTAGATCAAATCACCAAGGGTTACCATGATGACTTTAGCATGCTTGAGTTGTTATATATTCACATTTTTCACCAATCTTGCACATTTTTAATTGTTGGAATTTGGAAAGCTAATCACCAATTTATAATGATTCCTATATTAAGCAAGCAATCTCCCATGAACTTTAAAATTGAAAGAAGCTATGTTTGAGTGGTAGATTCAATCCAGTTTCATGTAACAATGATAATCAATGTGGGAGAATTAAGGATGAGTGCCGCCATGGAGTCTGATATGAACTTGGAGGTCAAGTAGGTACCTACAACTGCGCCTTGTTAACATTACAAGACTGTATTGCATTATTTCACTGCATTATTTACAATATTTAGTTAAATCCTTCTGTTTGCTTTATTCCCACCCCACTTGAAGTTATAGTTAGTTGTACAAGATTTGTTAGTAGTTAAACATCCTTGAAGGGAATGTTTCACCTTTGTATTGGTTTTGAACTGAGATAGCCATTATCTTTGGTCGTTATTGAAATGTCGAAAATACTAAGGTCATTTTCCCAAAAACTTTAAAAGTAAATTTAAGTAATTAAATTTTTAAGTTTATTAAGCCGTTTTTAAGTAATTTAATTTCCCATTTGCAAAATGGGGTCTAGGCTAGTGCTGCTGCCGATTGGCTGACAGCCACTTTGTCAACCAATCCCACTTTGTCAGCCAATCAGCGGCGGTCTATAGCTCAATAATGACATCATCATCCCAAATATAAAACCTTAATTTGTATAAAGTTAAGAGACTTTTCTAGATAAAAATATCACCATCGTTTTCAGCAGCACTTACTTCATATTTTCGACTACAGCCAGCGTATATTTGACAACTTTCAGAAAGGTGAAACATTCCTTTTAACACGCGCACGGCCTGCTGCGCCAAACACGAACGGCCGGGGGTGGGGTTGATTTCAGCCCCCCCCCCCTAAGATCTCGAAAACCACGAAACGTAGCGACAAGCGGAAAACGGCATTGGATAGCTCGAAACAAACTCGCAAGTATATCGGTCTTTTGTTATCTCTGGTCAATATTGAGGTCACCAGAGGTCATGAAAGGTCAGATTTTCCAATGTTAGGACTTCGCTCCAGAAACCCCCAGATATCACAGGAACTATGATAGCTGGGAGAAAACAAAAACAAAATCAATGGAAAGCTCTTGAAAAATGCAATTGCTAGGATGTCCTCAAATTTGATCTCAGGTCAATAGTTTAGGCTCCAGAGGTCATCAAAGGTCAAAAATGCTATTTTTGGCAAAGCTGTTTTTCGAAATAACATTTTACCTAATTAAGATAGGGCAATAAATAGTTTAGACGCCATCTTGTTTTTCTTCAAGGCGCTTCAAATCATATTCATGTTGACCAGGTTAGGTCAACATATAGATTTTACCTCAGGTCAAGGTCAAGTGGTGACTCAAGTAGGTCAAGTTGCATATTAGGAGACGTGTCTGGATGAGGCAAACAAATTAAAGGAAATAGTTCACTTTTTTTTTACCAAACACGATTTGATTATATTTTTAATACAATTTCTTTTTATAGTCAAAAATGGCCTTATATCGCGCCGATTCAGGACAGAAGGCCGTAAATTTGTATTGTTTATCAAAACTATATGCATACTCTGAGTCAGAGTCCTGACGTCACGCGAATGTAAAAACATGGTACAGCCAATCAGATTCGAAAGTAAGGATATACTCGCATTGGAGATGTGCCAACCGGCGGCCGGCGGTTCGATTGCTAGCACTAGCTGCAAGTTGACTGGCTGATGGTATAGCCTCTGCCCGGGCTAGAACCAGTACAACATTCTTTCGCCAGCACCGCATTCCTTCCCCCCCAAAAATATATCGGCTGGAGAGCCTTTTCAGTCAAGAAAACTTGCAGACAGGGGTTTCCCAACACGGGCTACACAACGGCTATCTCAGTTTAAAACTAATGTTGAAGGTGAACTACTTCCTTTAATACCGGTTTCACTTCTCTATCTTTATTCTGTCGAGAGTTATATCCAAAAAAGTGTAGGTAACCTCAGATGACCTTGGCTGACCCTGTAGTGGTCACTGACTCACTGAACACAAATTGCACCTGAGTCACCATGAATGGCCTATAATAACAAGATCCAGAATGAATTGGCTATCATGCGTATCTTCGGAATAGGAAGCATTTTAATATTTCCCTATTGACTTATGATTGGAAGGTCACGAAATTGACCCGACCTAAGGTCACCGATATAAACAACGAGATATACGAATTGTGGGTACCTATGGCCTTATGAAATGCTGTAAGTTTGAAACCGATCGGCTAACAACTGGCTGTGGCATGACCGCACACTTTTTGGAGGTGCGGTCACGTGACCTGGCCTGGTGACCTGACCTGAGATGAGAGATGCCTAGAGCCAAAAAATCAGACTATGTGGGTAATTGCTGCCCAAACAGCTGTGCCAAATTTGGCGGCGCTGCGCGCCGCCGTTATCCCGCTATTAACCCGCGCACTGCAGGGGCTTTGCGCCGAACACGAACTGCAGGGAGGGTTGATTTCCGCCCCCCCCCCCCCCCCCCCTCCTGAGATCTCGAAAACTACGCTACGTAGCGATAAGCGGAAAAGGGCATTTGATAGCTTGATACATGTTTTATCAAAAGTATTTCAGTGTTATTTTCGGTCAGGTCAAAATTGAGGTCACCAGAGGTCATCAAAGGTCAAATTTTCCAGTTTTTTCTCCTGTTTTAGGACATCGCTCCAGAAATTCCCATATATCTCAGAAACGATGCTAGTTAGAAACAAACGGAAAAAAGCAAACGCCAGCCAGTGAAATTTGCAAGCGCTGAGGTGTCCTCAGATTTGATCTCGGGTCAATATTTGAGGCTCCAGAGGTCAAAAAGAAAAAATGACGTTTTTTTTCTAAATCGTGTTTTGCTATTCACTTTTTACTTAATAAAGATAACGGACAACTGTTTACGCCATTGTGTTTATCTTGTCAAGGCGCTTTTAATGATATACATGGTGACTTTGTTAAGTCAACTTAACAATTTGACCTCAGGTCAAGGTTAAGTGGTGACCCAAGTAGGGCATGTTGCATATGGGAAGACGTATCTCGACGAGATACACACATTGATGTCTGTTTTACTTCTCTATCGTCATTATGTCGGGAGTTATTGACAACAAAGTGATGGTGACCTCGCACGACCTCAAATGACCCAATAGGGGTCACTGAGCAAAAATTACACTTGGATCATCAAGAATATCCAATAATAACATGATTCAGAAGTAATTGGACTAATATCATGCATATCCTTGAAATAGGAAACATTTGTATATTTCCCCATTGACTTATTATGGGGAGGTTATGAAATTGACCTGACCTTAAGTCGCCGATATCAAAATTCCGAGATATACAAATTGTAAGTACTTATGCCCTCATGATATCCTATAAGTTTCACACTGATCGGTGAAAAACTCTGGCTTTGGCACAACTGCCAACATTTTTGGAGGTGGGGTCACTTGACCTGGTCTGGTGACTTGACCTGAGATGACCGGAGGATTTTTTTCTTCAAAGTGTGCGCAATGGATGTCCGAACAGGTGTGCCAAAAACCCGGCGGTGCTGCGCGCCGCCGTTTTTTTCGCTATCTTTGAAAAACCCGTGAGGGGGCGGAAATCAACCCCCCCCCCCCTGCAGTGCGCGGGTTAAGGTCAAACCGGGGGGGGGGGGAATTATCCCCCGGCCTTGCGCGTGTTAAACATAGTCGTATGAATGGGGGGGGGGGGGGGCAGAGGGTCCATGGCCCACACTTTTTGGTCATATTTTGCATAACAGATTTTCTTTTGTATAATGAGGAAAAGTTGAGGTGGCTAAAGATTTGCCAAGATGAGAAGAGCTCAAATCTGCAAAGAAGTCTTACATAGGGGAGTTTGATTTATCTCCAGAAGAGATCAAAATTTAACTGGCCCCTCACTTTCCATGACGTTCATGGCTACGTCCTATGTCCGTCCTATGAGTGTCTATCTAGGGGTCTATATAGTCTTACATAGGGGAGTTTGATTTATCTCCAGAAGAGATCAAAATTTAACTGGCCCCTCACTTTCCATGACGTTCATGGCTACGTCCTATGTCCGTCCTATGAGTGTCTATGTCCGTCCTATGAGTGTCTATGTCCGTCCTATGAGTGTCTATGTCCGTCCTATGAGTGTCTATGTCCGTCCTATGAGTGTCTATGTCCGTCCTATGAGTGTCTATGTCCGTCCTATGAGTGTCTATGTCCGTCCTATGAGTGTCTATGTCCGTCCTTTGAGTGTCTATGTCCGTCCTATGAGTGTCTATGTCCGTCCTATGAGTGTCTATGTCCGTCCCTTGAGTGTCTATGTCCGTCCTATGAGTGTCTATGTCCGTCCTATGAGTGTCTATGTCCGTCCTATGAGTGTCTATGTCCGTCCTATGAGTGTAGGGTTGACATTTAACCTATATTTTTGACTATTCTGCCTTTAACTTTTTATGCCCAACATTGCTCATGGTAGGTACCTACTGATTGTTTTCCTTTGATGATTTTTAGAGTTTTAAAGGGACTATCCCACCTTGACATTATATTTTAGTTGAGATAGCCACTGTGATGGCTTGGCATTGAAATTAAGTACGGTAGCAGTTAAAACAACCACAATGATCTAATCAAAAAGATATTCGAGTTTTATTTTGACATCTGTAAAAAATAAGGCCCATGTGTATTTGAATAGAGCCTCTAAACCGACAGCATCATCTCTCTTTACCCAACTCTTAATGATAGTCAACTTGTTTTAAGGTGAACCTTGGAGATATTTGCTACGTTTCAATGGTTTGGTAATTGGTTTGTTTTGTATTCAAAGCGCCAGAATTGTCTCGAAATAATTGTGCCCATACTTTGGCAGCGTAAAGGATTTCTCTGTAGCTCTCTAGAGCTCAATATGACTTCATCAACCCAAATATTAAAACTTAACTTTTATGAAATTGAGGACTGTTTGCGAGAAACAAATGTCACACTCGTGTTCGGCAGCAATTACTTCATATTTTGCACCACAAGCGGCGTACATTTGACAACTTTTGGGAAGGTGGGACAGTCCCTTTAAGCTCTTTCTGCTTGATAAAGGTGCATACCATTTTATGACACAAGTATTATGAAAAGCCTTATAAATTAAACCAGCAAGATATTCTGGATATTCTGTCATTTATAGCTCCTCTGCATTCATATTTAAGGAATTTCAGCTGTTCAGACCAATTTGGCCATTCAACCAGTCAATAATTTAGTTTGAATGAACAGGGTCAACTATCTGCAGAATATGCACTATGCAGTGTAGGGGTACTGTGATATTCAGGCATTTTCTTGCAACGAAACTCAGCGGTCTGCCCAATTGTCCAGTTAACCTGGCATTGGCTGGGGTCTCATACCATTGGCTGGGGCGGAGGGGGGGGGGGGGCGTTTTTAACCTCCCCCTGGTTATCTTCCGAACCAATAACCACAGCGAGACGCGCAAGGCGGCTATCGAAAGCTCTCAATGAGACCCATCCAAAGCATACACTAAATGGGGTAGGGTAAACAATTTTGTCAGGTACCAATGTTTTGGGTTCATTAAAACAAGGATAATTTTTAATAATGTAAACAAATTGTTATAAAAAATGCGAAATGAACTCAAAAATGATTAAAAACTAAAACAATTAAGCTCATTTCCTTGTAGTTGTGACGTCACGACCATAGTGAAAATAAAAAGTGCCGTCACAAATCACGAGTGTCGTGACGTCACAAACAAAATCAATAGTTGTTTTTTAAATATGAGAAGTTAAAGGGATTATACGGGTTTTCCCAGAATCATTGAGTTACATAGTAAAACGTACTTATAAAGGTGGTAGAAGTCCCACGGTAGCCACATTTTTTCTGGAAATGACCTCTTCTGCACGTAAGGACATTCCAAAGTGCGCGGTGATGCCACCGCGTATTTTCTGCAGGACCGGCTGAGGCAGAGCCAGTCATCTTCATACTGTTCATACATCTTCATACATTCATACATCTCTTTTATGCTAATAAAAACACCTCACGTATGGCATATTTCCGGTAAAATAAGCAATATTTGAAAGAAAATAAACTTGTTTTGTTCCAACGACAGCAGCAGTTACCTAGTTTTCCCATAAAGTTCTATATTTTACATGAATTTTCATGCCAAAAAAATAATACGCCACCACCAAATTATCATCGATGAAGGCCAGAGAAAAGAAAACCACAAAAACACAAAACCTCAACGAACAGTGTGTAGTAATACAAAGTCCCGTCAGTTTTGAATTGCATAATAATTTTGTGATCCAGTGTAGGACTTGCAGATAATTCAAAACTCTAAAATTGATCTTAACCCGCGCACTGCAGGGGCTTTGCGCCGAACCCGAACTGCAGGGGGGTTGATTTCCGCCCCCCCCCCTGGGATCTTGAAAACTACGCAACGTAGCGAGAAGCGGAAAAAGGCATGTGATAGCTTCATACATGTTCTATCGAAAGTATTTCAGTGTTTTTTTTTTAAGTCAGGTCAAAATTGAGGTCACCAGAGGTCATCAAAGGTCAAATTTTCCATTTTTTCCTGTTTTAGGACATCGCTCCAGAAATTCCCATATATCTCAGAAACGATGATAGTTAGAAACAAACGGAAAAAAGCAAACGTCAGCCAGTGAAATTCGTAATCGCTAGGGTGTCCTCAGATTTGATCTCAGGTCAATATTTGAGGCTCCAGAGGTCAAAAAGAAGAAAAAAATGCCGTTTTTTTTGCTAAATCGTTTTTTGCTATTAACTTTTTACTTAATAAAGATAACGGAAAACTGTTAACGCCATTGTGTTTATCTTGTCAAGGCGCTTTGAATGATATATATGGTGACCTTGTTAAGTCAACTGAACAATTTGACCTAAGATCAAGGTCAAGTAGTGACCCAAGTAGAGCATGTTGCATATGGGAAGACGTGTCTCGACGAGACAAACACATTGATGTCTGTTTTACTTCTCTATCTTCATTATGTCGAGAGTTATTGACAAAAAAGTGATTGTGACCTCGCATGACCTCAAATGACCCAATAGGGGTCACTGAACAAAAATTACACTTGGATCATCAATAATATCCTATAATAACATGATCCAGAAGTAATTGGACTAGTACCATGCATATCCTTGAAATAGGAAGCATTTGTATATTTCCCCATTGACTTATTATGGGGAGGTTACGAAATTGACCTGACCTTAGGTCACCGATATCAAAATTCCGAGTTATACGAATTGTAAGTACTGATGCCCTCGTGACATCCTGTAAGTTTCAACCTGATCAGTGAAAAACTCTGGCTTTGGCACAACTGCAAACATTTTTGGTGGTGGGGTCACTTGACCTGGTCTGGTGACCTGACCTGAGATGACACGAACATATTTTTTGTTCTCAAAGTGTGCGCAATTGATGTGCTAACAGGTGTATCAAAACCCGGCGGCGCTGCGCGCCGCCGTTTTTTCGCTATTTTTGACAAACCTGAGGGGGGGGGGGGGGGGGCGGAAATAAACCCCCCCTGCAGTGCGCGGGTTAAGATAAAGGTGGTGGACAGTAGTGCCGATCAAGTACTCGTTATCTGATACTAGTCTCGAAAAACGCCCAAGTTTTAACGCTGATAATTTCTGAAATAATGGACTAAATGAGCATTGAGGTCCCTGTTATATGTCTTAAACGTGTTTAAAGCTCACACAACTGCAAAAGAGTGCATTTACTTTCAGGACGGAAACCCGTATAATCCCTTTAAGAGAAAGTTTTAGGACAGAAGGCGGACTCATGTGTGAAAAGTATATCGAAAAATCGAGAAAGATATGCTGAATTTGTTATGCGTAAAAACCCACTACCTGTCCCCCACCCCATTGTCAAAATAAGGTCATATTTCAGGTCACGGTCAGGTCAAAGTTCAAAATTGAAATATTTGAGTTTTTAGGCCACACTTTCCATCCCAAGCCTTAGATTGAGACTATTATCGCACAAAGTGCTCTCAAAGGTATAATACATATCCCGCATAAGCAAAAATGAAATTGTAAGCAAAGGTCAAGGTCGCAAAAGGTCACGGATCTGCGAAAGCCATGCGACACATGTTGCATGGGTTATTCCACACGTAGAATTCGATAGTAGCAGCAATTTTCACAATCTGACACCATATAAGGTCACATAAGGTCAAAATTTGAAATAGATAAATCTAATAAAAATGGCATGTTTCTAGACCACTTTGTCTCAGAAATACAGTGCTGGCATTTATTTGTTTTTATCTGGTCACTAAAAGCCCAAAAACGCAATACAAATATGACGTCATGAGTTACTCATATTTAGGGAGCCATAATTCAGTCAAAATACAGATATTGCTTTTAAATTTGCTTTGGGTATTCTCCAAATCTTTAACATATTTTCCGTTTTTTTTTAAAAATATGCTTGGAAAAACTTGATTTTGAGGGTATTAACACGCGCCCTGGAAGGAGGGGGGGGGGGGGGGAAATCCGCCCCCTCCGGTTTTTCGAGGATAGCGCAAAAACGGCGGCGCACAACGCCGCCGTTTTTTGCACACCTGTTTGTCAATGAACTTACCACATTATGTACAATTCTTGACCTCGGATCGTCTCAGGTCAGGTCATCAGACCAGGTCACATGATGACCTCAACTCCAAAACGTTTGCAGTAGTACCACAGCTGCAGTTTTAGGCTGATCGGTTTCAATCTTGCAGGATTTCATAAGGTCATAGATACCAACAATTTATTTATCTCGGATTTCTAATATCGGTAACCTAAGGTCAGGTCAATGTCGTGACCGCCAACACTGTTTTGTCAATAACTATCGACACAATGAAGATAGAGAAGAGAAAATGGTACCAATGTGTTTGTCTCGTCGATACACGTCTCCCAATATGCAACATGACAAACTTGGGTCACCATTTGACCTTGACCTGAGGTCATATTTCTCAGTTGACCTAACCCGGCCAACATGAATATGATTCGCAGCGCCTTGACGAGACAAACACGATGGCGTAAAAACTATTGCTTTATCTTTGTTGGGAAAAAGTTATTTGCGAAAAACAGTTTTGAAAAACAATCACCTTTTTTACATTTGATGACCTTTGGAGCCTAAACTATTGACCTGAGCTCAAATCTGAGGATACCTATGTCGATTGCATTTGTCCAAGGGCTTTCGATTGTTTTTTTTCCGTTCGCTGCCAACTATCATAGTTCCGGAGATATTTGGGGGTGTTCGAAGCGAAGTCTTGAAAACTTGAAAATCTGACCCTTGATGACCTCTGGTGACCTCAATATTGACCTGATAAAAAAATGAACGAAATACTTTCGAAAGACCTTGTCTCGAGCTATCGTCGTTTCCCGCTTGTCGCTACGTTGCGTAGTTTTCGAGTTCATAGAGGGGGGGGGGGCGAAATCCGTCCCCCCCCCTCCAGGGCGTGTAATTATCAGAGACCCTCCAGGGCGCGTGTTAACCAATTTTTTTTTGTTGTCAAACAAAATTTACACAAATCCGAGATCGCCATTTTGCAGCCCTTGCCATTTTATATCTTTTGACTTTTTTCGATTGCATTTTGCTCAAAATATGGCATTTGTACGGCCTGCTAAAGTTTAGCTGATTTGTGTGTCAAACTCGTGTGTACTGTGTAGTGACATCACTAAATTCGCTATATCTTGAAAATTTTCGACGACATTTCCTTCATTTTTGCACAGAAGACGTACACTTGGTGTAGGAGAAGGTACTTGGGAGTTTCACGTCGATAGCGCTATTAGTTTTTGAGCTATTGCGAAAGTTCTTCAAGGGGGGGGGGGGCGCCCCCTCCCAGCCAATGGCGGGTTAAAGGGAGTGTGCCTACTGTTTTGGAATGTCAAAAATATTTGCATACGGTAAGTAGCTATTGGTTTAATTGTTGGATACGATGAAATAAGAAATTCACACCTGGGGCCCCTTTAGTTGAATTTGTACTTGTATTGGCTTTTTGCTTCTTATTTTTTTTCGATATTTATAAAACGATCTCCACTATAGTGATTTTATGTAAAACGGCGCACATAAGACAAAACAAAAAATACGGTCACAATTCACATAGAGGGACAAGTTGTTCACAGCATGTTCTTGCCACTGTGAACTTTATGTGCAAGTTTCGTAGCTCTAATTGATGTCTTCGTAGAACAATTGCCATCAAGCGGTGCGATCAGAGGGACAGACGGTACTGTGCGACTGCTGCTATCAGCGCGCACGAGCTGTTTTGTCGAATTGCTATTGGCCGGAGCTAACGATATTCTAAAAGTTTAATCGATAGCTGCAGTGCTTCTTGTAGCGGAAGCCCTCTGGAGTCTATCCGATAATTTTGTGATTCCATCACGTTCCTGGAGTCTTTTGAATATCTCGGCAACTAAGGGTGAATCTGGAGAAATGAAGTAATGGCTCAATTCCGAAAATTCTGTTCTATAGACCAGTGTCAATAACCCCAAATAAGCGATGTGAGTAGGCACACTCCCTTTAAACCTCGCCTTACGGGAGTTATTTTTTCACCTTCGCCCTACGGGGGGGGGGGGGGGGGGGGGCTGGCAGGCCCCCTGTTAACTTCCAAACCAAGCAACTTAGAGCAATGCGGTAAGAACCAGCATGTTGCCTGTCAGGAGAGGAATCTAACAGTATGCGATTTTTAGGTTTCAGGTCAACGGGTGACCTTCCAGGTCAAGTGAATGACTTCGGATTTACCACGTCCAGAACAGCGATTTTGCTCTTCAGAAAACCTCAAAATTAGAAATTAATAAATGTTAATAAAAAGGCATGTTCCTAAACCAGTTTTGGCTCAGAAATACAGAAAAGGTAATTATTTGTTCGTATCTTGTCAAAAAAGTCAAAAAAAGTATAACAAAATGACGTCATCAGTTTCTTACACTTAGGGAGCCATCACTCAGTCAAAAATGAAGATATTGCTTTGACATTTGGTATGGGTATTGTCCATACTCAGTTCTCTCACATATATTCCGGTTTTTCTAGCATCTTTGAAAATCTTGATTTTGTAGTGATTTTTCCCCAAAAAACGTTAAAAATAGGGGTCAAAAACCCAAAATGTTGAAAATCCGAGATAGCCATTTTCAAGATAATGCCATTTTGTATCTTCGGTGCATTGCGTTTACAATTTCCTTTAAAACTCTGTTTTCTACCATTTTTCAAATATTTATCGTTTTGCCACCAACAGGACGTCATCAAAACATGATTATCTCCCAAACTACTTAACCAATTTCAATTACATTTTACAGCTTGCGTATAATTGTTGTAAACTCAGCTACCGAAAATTTCAGCAAGATGCGCCGCATGTGTAAAAAGTTATTCAAGACAAACCTCAGGGGGGGGGGGGGGGGGGGGCTGGGCTGTCAGGCGGAATTTTTCCCAAGGGCGAGGGTTAATGGACATTTTTAAGTTTCATTCCATATCAAGTGGTATTTGTGGCTTGTTCTTTTTTGGTGAATGGGCTTTCGGATCTGAGTCGTATTCGCTAAATTTGATGTCAGCAAACCATTATTATTTATGATTATTTCTGCTGGTGTGGATTTCTGTGGCTGGTGTTATTTCTGCTGATTGGTCGTTTTATTTCTTTTCCGATTTTGTTTTCTCCACTCTGCTGTTTGTCATTGTATTCGCTGGTGTGGAATGGCATTGGTTGATGTAATTTCACACTAATATCATGTCATGGCATTGGTATTTCTTTTCGACTTTTTTTTTGTTCAGTTCAATTTGTTAGTATTGGTTGTATCTGCTTCTGTGAAATGACATTGGTTGATATATTTTTAATTGTGGACTAGGTGATTTATCCTTTATTTTGTGTTGTGTATTAATTCTTTATGTTGTGATATTTTTTCCATAGAATAATGATAACTATTGTGTGAATGGTAAGTTTGATTCACAATTCCCTGACCTTTTAAAGATTCCTCTGATTTTGGTTTTATAATTTATATTATATGATTTGTATCTATGAGCAAGTTCGCTTGATGCTCAGAGGCTGCCATCCTACTGTCCCGTTTCCAGGATTTGTGGCTTACCTATTTACTCTTCCTGTTTGCTTAATTGTTACAAAGTGAAATATTTATGTTTCAGGGGATCCTGGCTGGTTTTGTTTACCACAGTTTTATTGAACAAGAAGTGCATCAGAAATGGTAAGTTCCTTTCATGAACAAATTGGCATCATCACGCTGCCCAGCTTAAGTTGATTCACTTCTGCTTAAATGAGTCTTACCTCTTGGATGTGTTGACGACATTAAGATTTGGCTGTAACGCTAAGCTACATGTGTAACACCCAGCGCATACTGGAGACTAGCGAATCAGATGTGTTTTACCAACTTGCTTTCACTCCTTCCTTGAATTAACTGTTACTTGTTGTTGATGCACAATAGCATGTAAGGAATCCCGATTACACATGGATTCTGTTAACTAAATTTGACATCAGGATATGATGTGTAATCAAAACTAATCTCGGTGGCTGATGATCGCCGGTACGGCTGCTTCAGGTGTTTCACGCTGGCAGGTGTTTCTGTGTAAGCCCGTTGATTTAAGATGCAGACAATAATTCCATTGTTTCGATACATGACTATTTCATCAACGTCTCCGCTACTTGGTTAGTCGGCAGGCGCTCACCGTTCCTCGCGGTCCGCTGTCTCTGCAAACTAGTAATTCAAATCTGCCCACTAGATGTCACTGTTGTGTAATACGCTCCGACAGCCCGAGAGCGGTATGAGGCCATGCATGATAGATAGCCTTTTGTCATGTGACGACACTCGGATCGTGGCTGGTGGGAAGGCCAGCACGCAGGTGTGGAGCCATGCGAGTCGGCCCGCGGAGAGGAAGGAGATAGAGTTCGTTGCTCTCCGACTCCGGCGCCGGGCGACGCGATGGAAGCTGGCCGGTAGGCAGGCAGGCTGGCCCAGGCCGCGGGACTCCGGCGCCGGGCGATGGGAGCTGGCCGGTAGGCAGGCTGGCTGGCCCAGGCCGCGGGACTCCGGCGCCGGGCGATGGGAGCTGGCCGGTAGGCAGGCTGGCTGGCCCAGGCCGCGGGACTCCGGCGCCGGGCGATGGGAGCTGGCCGGTAGGCAGGCAGGCCGCGGCCGCGGCCCGGGGGCCGGCGAAGACACGTATGACTTGCCGGCAAAATCGGCAGCTTATACGAGTTTGGACTGGCAGCATGGCGCTCGGCACAGGAATGTATGACTAACTATCTAGTGATACCTTACCGGCGTGCCTGGCGGTGCAAGGTCCGGTCCGCGTTGCTGTACCGCGAAATAAGATGATCTGAGGTTGAGTGGCATTGTTTTATTAACCCTAGCCCTACGGGAGCTTTTTTCACCTTCGCCCTACGGGGGGGGGGGGGCTGACAGGCCCCCCTGTTAACTTCCAAACCAAGCAACTTAGAGCAATGTGGTAAGAACCAGCATGTTGCCTGTCATGATAGGAATCTAACAGTATGCGATTGTTAGGTTTCAGGTCAACGGGTGACCTTCCAGGTCAAGTGAATGACCTCGGATTTACCACGTCCAGAACAGCGATTTTGCTCTTCAGAAAACCCCAAAATTAGAAATTGATAAATGTAAATAAAAAGGCATGTTCCTAGACCAGTTTTGGCTCAGAAATGCAAAGGGTAATTATTGTTCGTATCTTATAAAAAAAGTCAAAAAAAGTTATTTTAAACAATGACGTCATCAGTTTCTTACACTTAGAGAGCCATCACTCAGTCAAAAATGAAGATATTGCTTTGAAATTTGGTATGGATGTTGTCCATACTCAGTTCTCTCCCATATATTCCGGTTTTTCTAATATCTTTGAAAATTGTGATTTTGTGGGGATTAAAAAAAAAAATAGGGGTCAAAAACCCAATTTTTTTAAAATCCGAGATTGCTATTTTAAAGAGAATGCATCTTGTATCTTTGGTGAATTACGTTTGCAATGTGCTTTAAAACTCTGTTTTCTACGATTTTTCAAATATTTCTCTTTTTTACTAACATGACGTCATCAAAACATGATTATCTCCCAAACTACTAACCAATTTCAATTACATTTTTACAGCCTACTTATAATTGTTGTAAACTCAGCAACCAAAAATGTCAGCAAGATGCACCGCATGTGTAAAAAGTTATCCAAGAAAAACCTCCGGGCGGGGGGGTGTCTGTCAGGCCCCACCCCCTCCCCCCCCCCCCCCCCCCCCTAGGGCGAGGGTTAATAGTACGAATATGCCCAGTGCCCACACAGGTAAAGGTCAATGGATTACGTCAGCTGTTCATTGCCACTCAGGCTAAACGTTAGGAGCTTACATACCCAGTACAACTGGGATGCATGGCTTGATATATTTCGTTTCATCTGTTCCATCTTGTCTCTAGTCCTACCACTACCCGATAGTCTTCATTGGAACTGAAAGCAGATTGAGACCAATCCGGGATTCCACCTGCCTTCAGTGTACGAGTTTGAGTGTTTTACAGGAATTCAAACAGTGATCATCTGAGACAAATCGCATCCTGTTTCAGCGACCCAGTGGGCAGTGGCGTACACACCGGATGCATGCGAACAGGGCTCCCGAGTATTCCGGTTACCAGCTGAATTGTGGTTTATAAGTACATTTTCTAGGTGATTGACCATGTTGGTTTGAACTGTTATCATCAACTTAGAGCCTCTTCCGTCGTCGATTCCATCGAAGTTATAAAAATCGGGTGGTTTGGTCGTAATGCAGGTTTTTTTCCTGCTGTTTTTTTTGACAGGCTTTTAAAGGGAATTTCAAGGGTTAACCTTGAAAGTTGTCTTGCAATTTGACTATACGTTTTTTAGCTAAAAAAATAATAAGGCATTTGTTTGGACGAGGATGGATATCCGTCGAAAAATGAGCATGTTTCTATTTTCTCCTTCATGGCCTCAAACCACATTCATGGCATTGTATGACGTCATGCATATGGCAGCTCAGATATGGAAGCTTTTGCACACAATAATGGCGGACTAGTGACATATAGTACGCAAAATAGGACGCTGATGCTTGAGTTTCTGAATCTTTCGGATAAAATCTACTATCTACTTCACACAAACAAGTCACTGGTTTCTCGTAACCCAACGCAGTTTCACGGTCACTATAAAATACACGCGAACACTGTAAATTGTAATGGTAACGGCTCAACTTACCGTGGTTACGGATAGTTTGCGGCAGAATCTGCGTATGACGCAATTCTGACGTCAGCGGGTATGACATCATAATACCGACGAAGTTTCGGGGCTCCGAAACCGAATCTTAATTTAGGCCGTGTCGAAATGACTGGGCGTAGCGGGGCAATGATTTTACCACACCCCATTTTCAACCTCCTCTACAATCCTGTTCTCATTTTGAAATCCTATGTTAAAGGTGAACTATTCCCTTTAATTTCTGGACCTTTATTTTATTTTCAGGTTAGTGTATTTCCTTGGCTATCTGATTTATGGGGGAAAAATATAATATTGCAACTGAACTTGTGGAATGCTACATTGCAAATTAAACTAAACAATGCAACTCTAATGGAAGGATTTTCGATCGGCATGCTGCAGAAGAACATTTACCGCCAGGTAACGCGACCTGTATGTTTATGTTAAACATTTATCACAGCACCGTCAATCAATTACTACATCGCCTTCATTAATTTATCAGTATATTTGTTGTGTTATCTGAATCCAGAGACTGAGCCCGGTCAAGTTTGTCATCACTATGGTGATGACAAACTTGTTTTCCAGTTCCTTTAATGTGACTAGCGCTGGTCCCTCTAGTTAGTCGTCTAACGGGTGGTGATGTTTTTGTGCTGTTGGTGCCTCCGGCACCCTGAAGCTTTGTCGGGGATGTGGCTCTTCATTGGCGGTTATCAGCTATCGGAGCGGATCGCCGCGATAACGCAGCTGGCAACGGGCGCGTCTCTGAGACATCACACAACACACACAAACAATGCTTCAAGATTGCATTATACGTGGTAAGAATCTGTGTCAAACAGGGTTTATGAGGCACGCCCTATCCGTTGATGAAACTGATGAGCTGTTTATGTAATTCGTAAGCTGGTGACTGCTTATTTTTCAGTTACCAAGTTCGGACACAGTTGACATTTGTGTAGCAAGCAAGGCGTCTCTGAGCCATCACAAGAAAAATGCTTACAAATTTCATTTTACGCGTTAAGAGTCTGTCGAACAGGGCTTATGATGCACGTCCTATCCGTTAACATTAAAAAGGCAAACCGTTCATGAAACTGATGAGCTATATTGGAGCGCAGGCTCAGAATCTCAGAGTTAAGATTGGTTTTTGTTTATTCTTGAAGCAAGGTGATGTCGGCTAACGTTTGCAATTATTGTCACTTGGCATTTGTATACAAATTATGGTAGCCGACGACATTTGGTCAGCGAAGCGTGCTGTATTGTTAAAATGACGTTAGTTAGATATTTTTTGGCCATGGGAACAAGTACCCAACGGCTGCGTCTGAAAACAGTCATCGGCCCATGCGATTCGAATTCACCTTGGGAGAATAAATAAAGCAGGGGCTGTATGGAAATTAACAAATATATTGTCATCAATGTTCACATTTATTTGTCTAGCATATTGTTGCATATTGTATGCATAACTGAGGCTATTTTGTATTTATAAAGGTATTTCAACCTTTTCACACGTCGACAAAGTAACATTCGACAACATAACATTTCGGCTTTTTCACATGTCGACAAATGACATTTCGACAAAAAGACATTTCGATCTTTTCACATGTCGGCGAAAGCATATTTCGACCTTTTGACATGTCGGCAAAAAGGCATTCGCCATTTTGCTTTCGGCATATTAACATTTCCTCAAAGTGTCCTTCGACAATATGCATTCGTCAAAATGACCTTAGTCAAAATGACATTCGCCATTTTGTCCTGTAACCTGTTTATACCGTAACAACGAGTCGAAATGGCTAAAGAGGGCGATGTAAACATCGGTTAACCCGCCATTGGCGGAGGGGGGGGCGTTTTTCGCCCCCCCCCCCTCCCTGACGAACTTTCACAATAGCTAAAAAACTAATCGCGCTATCAACGTGAAACTTCAGGTACCTTCTCTTGCATAAATTTTACGTCTTCTGTGCACAAATGAAGGAAATTCGTCATTTGTCAACATTTTCGAAATGTAGCGAATTTAGTGACGTCACTACACACGAGTTCGACACAAAAATCGGCTAAAAATTAGCAGGCCGTACAACTGCCATATTTTAAGCAAAATACAATCGAAAAACGTCAAAAGATACCAAATAGCAAGGGCTACAAAATGGCTATCTCGGATTTGTGAAAATTTTGGTTTTTGACACCCAAAAATTAAACAACAAAAATGAAAAAAATATCCTCAATCAACATTTGCAAACATATTTTATAAAAAAACGAATCATATGTTGAAGAAGAGAATACCTAAAATGTGGAGAATACCCAAACCAAAAAAAAACACAATATCTTTATTTTTGACTGACTTATGCTCCCTAAGTATGAGTAACTCATGACGTCATGTTTTGAAATTGCGTGTTTTGGCTTTTAGTGACCAGATACAAACAGATAAATGTCAGCACTGTATTTCTGAGACAAAACTGGTCTAGAAACATGCCTTTTGTATTTATATTGATCAATTTCAAATTTTTACCTTATGTTCCCTGACCTTGACCTTATATGGTGTCAGATTGTGAAAATGGCTGCTACTATCTAATTATACGTGTAGAATAACCCATACAACATGTGTTGCATGACTTTCGTAGACCTGTGACCTTTTGTGACCTGATCTTTGACCTTTGACCTTGACCTTTGCTTATAATTTCATTTTTGCTTTTGCGGGATGTGTTATACCTTTGAGAGCACTTTGTCAGATAATAGTCTCAATCTAAGGCTTTGGATGGAAAGTATGGCTCAAAAACTCAAATATCTCAATTTTGACCTTTGGCCTGACCGTGACCTGACATGTGACCTTATTTCGAAAATGTCGTGTATGCTTTGGATGCGACTCATTGAGAGCTTTCGATTGCCGCCTTGCGCGTCTCGTTGCGGTTATTGGTCCGGAAGATAACCGGGGGGGGGGGGGCGAAAACGTCCCCCCCCCCAGACAATGGGGGTTCGGCTGAGACCCCAGCCAATGCCGGGTTAATGAATTAATTTACGGTACGCTGTTCGATTTATAAAATTTTATTGTGAACTTTATCAAAATAGGCTGCAATTTTGTATCGGTATCCGCTCACGGTACATCACATTTTTGCAGAGTGGAACTGTCGAGCCGGTAGCCGGAGGAAGCTGTTCACTTCGATCATTCACTTCAGCCAATTTTTATTTAAAATGGTCACGCTGCGTCGTCTGTAATGTCAACAATGACGCTGCGTTATCCCAGATGTCAACAATGAGGTTGCCGACCATGTGTTCTTAAATATGTGCATCCTTGACTGGCAGTTAAGCAGGTGTGGGTGTATAGCGCCGCTTGACACGTGCAATGCTAATTCGACAATGCATTCTAGCCACTCCTGATCAGACATTCTGCACACCCGTCGTTCTTGTAGCCAGCGCACAACAGCAATGGCTGTGTTGTCTACGTCAGCCCGGCCCACCGTCTGCGCCGCACAGCCACGTCTTCCTGACGAGCGTCGTAGTTGGTGATGTCCCAGTATGGCTGCATTCAGGCCAGTGACGTCTCCCGTCTCCCGTCTCGGCGGGCGTCTCCGGCCGGCCGGGCGGTGGGTGGTGGCGCCGCGGCCCCTCCGTCCGGCCCGTGACGCCCGTGACGCACGTGCTGACCTCGTCCGCTGCGCCGTCACTGCATCACATGGCCGCGTGCTGTGACAGATCACTTATTACCGATTCATGTTTTGACGGCACCGATCGCATGGTCGCACCGGTCGCACCAAAACAGTCACGGCATGCCGAGCCGGTACCCGAAAGCACGCGCCCACCTGAATAGCGGAGTTTGGTGATGCAATGCCAACATTGTGCTGTCGGCTCGCGGTGGCATGACAATTGACAGGTGCGTCGTCGTGATCGGCTCCACGTTTGCGCATCAGAAATGCTTACGTAGCAATGGGAGATTATAACAGAAAAGTGTATAGGCATGACTGACTGAAGGCCTTCAAAATACTTGCATTGTTAACGAGACTAACGAGACACTGCACAGGGCTCGGCTCATTCTGCTGTCACTCTAACGAGACACTGCACGGGTTCGGCTCTTTCTGCTGTCGCTCTAACGAGACACTGCACGGGGCTCGGCTCATGCTGTCGCTCTAACGAGACACTGCACGGGGCTCGGCTCATTCTGCTGTCACTCTAACGAGACACTGCACGGGTTCGGCTCTTTCTGCTGTCGCTCTAACGAGACACTTTACGGGGCTCGGCTCATTCTGCTGTCGCTCTAACGAGACACTGCACGGAGCTCGGCTCATTCTGCTGTCGCTCTAACGAGACACTGCACGGGGCTCGGCTCATTCTGCTGTCACTCTAACGAGACACTGCACGGGTTCGGCTCTTTCTGCTGTCGCTCTAACGAGACACTTTACGGGGCTCGGCTCATTCTGCTGTCGCTCTAACGAGACACTGCACAGGGCTCGGCTCATTCTGCTGTCGCTCTAACGAGACACTGCACGGAGCTCGGCTCATTCTGCTGTCGCTCTAACGAGACACTGCACGGGGCTCGGCTCATTCTGCTGTCGCTCTAACGAGACACTGCACGGGGCTCGGCTCATTCTGCTGTCGCTCTAACGAGACACTGCACGGGGCTCGGCTCATTCTGCTGTCGCTCTAACGAGACACTGCACGGGGCTCGGCTCATTCTGCTGTCGCTCTAACGAGACACTGCACGGGGCTCGGCTCATTCTGCTGTCGCTCTAACGAGACACTGCACGGGGCTCGGCTCATTCTGCTGTCGCTCTAACGAGACACTGCACGGGGCTCGGCTCATTATGCTGTCGCTCTAACGAGACACTGCACGGGGCTCGGCTCATTCTGCTGTCGCTCTTTAAAATGGTCGTAAATCTTTTGTAAGAGTTGCGGAATGCGATGGTATGGCTACCGAGCGGGCGCGAAGCGCCCGTGAGGTTTCTCGTCAACTTACTAGACAAATTTACATTTGATCCGGCCCGAACCGGCCCGACCCGACCGTACAGACGCTTTTCGGAAGCTAATAACTTTGCAACCACTGCTCCGATTGAGATCGGGTTTTCACCATTAGATAGGACCATCACATCAATGTTGATTTTGGTATGGTGCGTTCTGATATGGATGGTACCACAGCACGTGGCACACGCAAACATCGAAATGAACAAAAATCATTCTTGATATACAAAATGGCAATATTAATCTAAGCATTCGTTTTTTTATACGCTGAAGCATGGAGCGCTCAGGACGTACTCCGTTTTGGCGGATTCGAGAAAGGAGATCATAAACAATTTAATCAAACTTAATTTTTATGTTGGTGCATGAAGGCCTGGCAATTTTTATGGAGGACTAAAAGGACTATGTGTTACTACCACGTGTGCTCCCGTACCGTTTCATATTTCAAACCTGTTTTAGCTTTACCAGAGCTCGCCCGCTCGGTCATCGGCCAAAACGGCGTTTTACTGGTATTAAGTAAGGGAATCTTGGGTATGGTAGATTGGACGTGCACGACTGATTAATGATGTGATGTCTCCGCATTGTGGGATTCTGGTAAATGTGCCGATGCCACGCTGATCAGTGATGTACTCGCATGCCAGTGATGGGAGCGAGTAGTGATGTCAGTGATGGGAGCGAAATGTCCCGATGCCACGCTGATCGATGTACTCGCATGTCATGTATATGATGTATATGATGTACTCGCAGTCAGTGATGGGAGTCGGCGGGCCATCGGAAACAGACGACCATTAATCATGACTTTTCTTTTTTACTTTTCCCAAATTTGAATATTATATTGCTTCTGTTACCGTTAACTACTATTTTGATGAAAGAATTACTTCATGTGCAGGGGCGGATCTAGCCGTGGGTTTTGGGAGGTCAAAGCCAGTGGCGTATTTCCCCAAAAAAAATGTTCGGTGGGGGGGGGGGGGGGGGGGGGGGGGGGGGGGGTTCGGTGGGGGGGGGGGGGGGGGGAGGTAGCGGGCCGTCGTCAGCCTTCATCGAAAAGTTGTTGACCGGGGGTGTGGGGGGGGGGGGGGATGGCAGACCGCAGCCGTCAGCGAGAAGTTGTACCGGGGGAGGGGGATAGCCAACGTCGTCAACCCGTCATCAACTGTACGTCCGGTCGTTTTTGGGGGGGGGGGAGAATCATGGTTTCATGACTTTTGGGGGGGGCATGGCCCCCTGGATCCGCGCCTGTTCATGTGACTTATGTGATCATTTCAGCTCTTTTGGCTAGCGAGTTAAAATAATATGTAGTATACTCTATAGGAATGAATCAGATATTTTATGAATGGTTTTATTGTTGATTATCGTTTCTTGTAAGCTGTTATGCCATGGTTTACGAATTTCCCTCGATAAAAACGGTGCAATGATTTTTTATATATGTATAAATATTTTTTGAAATATTCTCAGGAGAGGGTCATTATAGGCTGCACGCGAAAATGCTCCATTGAATAGGTTCTGTTGTATAGTTACGTATACCGTATGCGGTTACGTTATATAATAAATGCTGTATGTGTTTCCGTGCAATAGTACGGAAAGCCGTGCAACATTCGTATCTTAATGCCCCGCCCTCAGATGTCAATAACCTGAGTATTGGGACTCCTTACTCCAATGATTGTACGAGTTCGATCGGGCAGTAGGGCACCGGCGCCGTCCATAACGATAGAAAACGCAATTTAGAACGATTCGATTTAAAATGACATTTCTGGACCATTTTGTCAACCATAGGATAAATGATAATGGAACCGCCGGTCAAAATGGCTCGCCCACTGGGTGACCGCCCATGGTGCCTGTACTCGCCGGATAAAACGACGAGAAAGTTCCTGCCCATGATGGGGGCGACCGGTGCTGAGGCGGCTCAGCCGCCGCCAGACGCCCAGCGACCGCAAGCCACCACCAGTCTGATGTCGCAAGCCACCAGTCTGGTGCCGCAAGCCACCAGTCTGGTGCCGCAAGCCACCAGTCTGGTGCCGCAAGCCACCAGTCTGGTGTCGCAAGCCACCAGTCTGGTGCCGCAAGCCACCAGTCTGGTGCCGCAAGCCACCAGTCTGGTGCCGCAAGCCACCAGTCTGGTGTCGCAAGCTACCAGTCTGGTGCCGCAAGCCACCAGTCTGGTGCCGCAAGCCACCAGTCCTGCGCTCAATTATCATGGGCGTGCCAGGAGATTTTAAATTGGCAATCGATAAGCGAGGTGATCAAAAGGGATCTGAGATCGCATCAATTGAAGCGCATTGCCAACTGCTGGGAACTTGTCGAACTTGTCGAACTTGTCGAACTGTATCGCAAAATTGTTCGATGCGATACGTACTGATTTCGAAGATAATTGATTAGCCCTCGCTATTTCTCGTACATTTTCGATTCGTTTTGCCGTGGATTGAACTTTTTTTCTTCTTCTCGTGTTTTGGCTGAACCGGTGAAAGTGGTGTCTCTAGTACCTGTTTGTCTATCCAGACAATCATACAATGGCTTCGTATCGTAGTCGGCGTGCCTGACGTGCTGCAGCGCCAAGCTGGTGTTCAATGCAAAGGTGCTGCAGCGCCAAGCTGGTGTTCAATGCAAAGGTGCTGCAGCGCCAAGCTGGTGTTCAATGCAAAGGTGCTGCAGCGCCAAGCTGGTGTTCAATGCAAAGGTGCTGCAGCGACAAGCTGGTGTTCAATGCAAAAGTGCTGCAGCGCCAAGCTGGTGTTCAATGCAAAGGTGCTGCGTTTATCTGCGTTTAGACGATTCCCGCTCCTGATATTTCAGCGTGGAAGTGCCGACATAGGTGTCGAATTATATACTTTTGGGGGTTCCCTCGCCCCCCCCCCCTTATGTTGAGTTCGGCCCCCAATGGTGCTCTCGCCCCCCCCCCCCCCAATGCTAGCCGCCCTTAGATTACTTGATATATAGGTACAGGCATAGGTGTCGATTTATATACTTTTGGAGTGGCCCTCGTCCCCTCCCAATGTTGAGTTCGGCCCCCTAAAGGTGCTCTCGCCCTCCCCCCCCCCCCCCCCCATGGTTTCTGGCCACTGGCGTATCCAAGGAGCCCGAAGGGCCAGCCTCCCAAATCGCCTGAAGTCGGCCAAAAAATGGCGCATTTCCTAATTTAAATGCAAATCTAAGCATTTTTTTTACGAAGCGAAGTTTGTTTGAAATCACCTATTGATGCATGAAAAGGCGAAATACGATGATTTAGCTTATAATTGTGTGACTGGGCCTTGGCCCCTCCAAAGCAGCTTCTTTGCTGTTCGGGCATAACGAAAACGATTATTCACGCCGAAGCGTAGAATCTTTGCCAAGCCTGTGAGGGCCCCATGCCGACCTGAGATGGGCGTTTACCACTTTGAGAGGACCCTCAATCGATCTAAAGGGGCGTTTTTCCGGCCTGAGAGCTTTAAGTCGGTAAGAGAGGAACAATGCACATCTGCTTCTTTGAAAGGATCATCGATCGACCTGAGAGGGCCATCGCTCGTCCGGTATGAGAGGCCCCTTGCCAGGTGTGGAAAGGTTTACCATAGATAACTGTAGTCTGAGAGGGTGCTTACGAGGCCTGAGAGAAGGAGTCGGAGAGGGCCTTTGCAATACCTGAGAATTCCCTAGGCTTATCCAAGAGGGTCATTGTCAGGCCTGAGGGGGCCCTGTGCCAGTTTGAGATTCTGAGATTCTCGGCCATTTTGAAAGCCATTGGTCGGTCGGAGGCTCGGCCAAAACTTTGGTTTGAGGCGCCGTCCGACACTCAAGGCCAAGACTCGTGTGGCTTTATTTTTGTCTTAACCCGCAAGTTACGGGGGGCTATTCTCCCCCCCCCTCTCTCCCGTTATTTTGAAATATCTCCTACACCAACACCGTTATCGTCACCAAACTTTCAATATCCTCTCTCACATCAATTTTACACATGTTGGCCAAAGGAAAAAGATGATGTTATGATAGGTCAACCGGGAAAGATGTCAGAGTGACGTCATGTTCTGCGGTTTGTGTTAAAAAATAAGGGCTTTCGGAAAACGCTGTCAAAGGTACAATTTTTAAGATAAATTAAATTGTCATATATAAAATGACTGACTCGGCTATCAAACTGCTATCTCGGATTTTCGAGTTTTATTGAAATAAAAAATTTGAGAAATCCAAAAACAATTGTTTTTGTTTTTACAATATTTTCAAAAAAATCAGATTGATCAAAAAACGGAATATATGTGATCGAGATGTGGCTGGTGAATATGTGTACCAAATTGAAGTCGATATCGTCAACAATGATTGACTTATGACCTTTAAAAGACCAAAATCGACCACCTCTCACAGTATTTCCATGCATAAAAAATGCATTTCCGTTTTTGCTTTTTGCTTCTATTTCTATGGAACCCGTTAACATGTGTTACAACGCCTAATGACCGTAATCTGCAGTTGACCTCGTGACCTCGGATGACCTAGACCTTACCCAAGGTTATCAACAGCATAGAATGGTACTTAGGAAGTGTCAGACACACGAATCATACCGATTTATCGACTGCTTATGTTTAATATCGCAATTTTGCGCGACAATTCCATCCATCGAGACCTTTATGACACGGTCAAACATTTTGTCTTTGACGTGACCTGTGACGTCATCGGTGACCACAAGGCCAACAATATTAGGTTTCCCTCGATAAATTTCCCAGGACTATTGAATCCCGTTTTTTTGTAATCGGTCCAGTAGTTCCGGAGATCCGAGAAGGGCAAAAAATAGCCCCCCCCCCCCAAGTAAGTCGCGTTATGGAAAATACCCCACTAACTCCCGGGTTAAGAACTGATTTAAAACCAATTTGTTGTACCTATTCCTATCGTTTTCTTTTAAAATCATGGAAAGGTTATTTTTTGCCGATTTCAGTCGTGTTGGTAAAACCGTGGCGCTGATATAGGCCCCTTGGACCCGTCCCTGTTCGCCCCCCCCCCCCTCCCCAATCATTTTGACAAATTGACACCGCTGAGTGCTGATAACTGCGTTGAACAGCCGAATCACGCTCTGGCAGCCGTGTCCTAGCGTTTGGCTCTGCCTTTCTCAAGTTTTGTCACGGTAGATCACGGCAAAACGGTGTCCAGTCTTTGCGCACACCTGCTGCACGTTTATATTCACTATTGTATCGGGTCGTCCGAAGATACGTGTCGTCCGCTCGATGCCTCCTCGTACTCGCATAGAATGCTGCCGAATACGCACTGTGTGCTGCGCTGGCATCGGATGCATATGCCACTGCGTCTCGACTCGAGCTGTCCTTGTGCAGAGCGGGCTGTGTTGTGCTCTTCACTCAGTGATTTGCAAAACGTCCGCGTGAAAAAGTCCTCGTGCAGACGTGCTGTGGGCTCGGGATTCGATACGCCGCCCGCCGCCCACCGCCCGCCGCCCGCCGCCCGCCGCCCGCCGCCCGCCGCCCGCCGCCCGCCGCCCACGCAGTGTGTACGCAGCTGATAGCTGGACTGAGTTTGACCACAGGTGCACCTCATTCCGCCCTAACAAAAAAAAATATATATCCATACGTCAGCGCATATAATGACACTTCCTGGTGGCCGGGCGATTGTGATTCAAATATGGCAATCAGATACTCGTATTAAGTCAGATACTCGTATTAAGTCAGATACTCGTATTAAGCCTGACGTGGCCGTGACGTTAAGAAGACACGCACTGCTGATAAAGTACTCGGTGCCAATTATTGTCACCAATTACTGCAGTAGCTAGGTTCAGCTGGGCTCAGTTAAAGCCGCCGGTGCTGCCGTCGAGTGCTCTCAGCGGCGGCTCTTCGCAGCACGACGTGCCCGGCTCGGCACCTCTCCCCACTCGACTCGGCACCTCTCCCCACCCGGCTCGGCACCTCTCCCCACTCGGCTCGGCGCCTCTCCCAACTCGGCACCTCTCCCCACTCGGCTCGGCACCTCTCCCACTCGGCACCTCTCCCCACTCGGCTCGGCACCTCTCCCACTCGGCTCGGCACCTCTCCCCACCCGGCTCGGCACCTCTCCCACTCGGCTCGGCACCTCTCCCCACTCGGCTCGGCACCTCTCCCCACTCGGCTCGGCACCTCTCCCCACCCGGCTCGGCACCTCTCCCCACTTGGCTCGGCACCTCTCCCCACTTGGCTCGGCGCCTCTCCCCACTCGGCACCTCTCCCCACTCGGCTCGGCACCTCTCCCCACCCGGCTCGGCACCTCTCCCCACTCGGCTCGGCACCTCTCCCCACCCGGCTTGGCACCTCTCCCCACCCGGCTTGGCACCTCTCTCCCCACCCGGCTTGGCACCTTTCCCCACTCGGCTCGGCACCTCTCCCCACTCGGCTCGGCACCTCTCCCACTCGGCTCGGCACCTCTCCCCACCCGGCTCGGTACCTCTCCCCACTCGGCTCGGCACCTCTCCCCACCCGGCTCGGCACCTCTCCCCACTCGGCTCGGCACCTCTCCCCACCCGGCTTGGCACCTCTCCCCACCCGGCTTGGCACCTCTCTCCCCACCCGGCTTGGCACCTTTCCCCACTCGGCTCGGCACCTCTCCCCACTCGGCTCGGCACCTCTCTCCCACTCGAGTCAGGAGTAGCCGTCCACCCATGGCGCTTCTCATCTCTCATCTGCATATAGATCAACGTGGCAGATTGGGGGGGGGGGGGGTGGTGCTGACCTCGAACTAAGCCAGGGTCAGCACGGGCCACGTTGCCTGCGTCACAACAACGCGAAGAGTGTGGATAGAACGCCCTGTGTTGTGGCGAAAATTTATGTTGGTGGGCTGAAGCTTGAAAATAGTATTTTATTTTATTTGTGTAGTTAGTGGGCTTATTGATATATCCTGGTAGCTGTTGGCTGGTGGTGGGCCTGATGTAATGTATCCCCCGATAGGCCGAGCGGTGAAGTGAAGGCAACCTGGGACTTGGAGGTGAGCCGAGCATTATTGATGATCAGCTGATCCGATTATCCGTATCAGTAATAATGCCTACTAGTTACTACCAACTGTAGTTCCGTGTTCAGTCGCTACATCAGTTACTAGTTACTACCAACTGTAGTTCCGTGTTCAGTCGCTACATCAGTTACTAGTTACTACCAACTGTAGTTCCGTGTTCAGTCGCTACATCAGTTACTAGTTACTACCATCTGTAGTTCCGTTTTCAGTCACTACATCAGTGTCCTCCAATATACCAACTGTAGTTCCGTGTTCAGTCGCTACATCAGTGTCCTCCAATATTCGAAGCACTGGCGCGTTTCTGACGCTAAGCTTTCGGTTTCGGGTCGCTCTACCTCTATATGTTAATATGTAACTGGGGGGACATATGATAATATGTTAACTGGGGAGGGGGGCAATTGCCCCCCCCCCCCCGTGAAACTGAGTTAATTCAACACGAGCGGGCACTAAGATATTATGATATGATATGATGCATCACTAGCCTTTAAAAAAATTCCTGTCCAGCCTTGGAATTTGGGCCATTTTCTGGACTTTTTGGGTCCAAAGAATTTTGCTCTCTTCATATTTGTTCAGGAAATTGGCTCTCTTTTCGCCTGATTTTACCGACATTGTAGTTAAAATCTAATTCAATTTTCCTCACAAGGATTTAATATCTATTACAAATCAGGATTGTTTACTTTACAAGTAAAATAATTAAAACAAAAATGAAAATCTTAACTTGCCTGACAATACAATTTTACTCTCCACCTATGGATTTGTACTCTCCGGGACCAGGTCATGACATGACAAATCCAACACTGCTTCTGTCACCTGACGTTTTTTGTATATACTCTACTGCATGGCCTCGGATAGCATGTTTTTTATTGGGGGGGGGGGGGGGGGGGAAATGCCCCGCGGTGACTGCTGGCTCCCTCCCCAGTGTCCAAACTTTGCCCCCCCTAGGGGCCTAGTGGGAGCAAAATTCGTAGGTAACATACGATTGTACGGTCTGTAAAGTAGATAAAAGCGTCGCTGAAGCATGCTTTCAACTTAAAAACCAATAAAACAATGTGTATAGCTACCTAGCGTAGCTTTGAGATCTTGAGGACGGATACCCGCCCCTCGTCGCGTCGGTTCGAAGTTGGCATGGGTCGGTTCGAAGTTGGCATGGACTACAAGTGTCAATTTATATACGTTTGGGGTGGCCATCGGCCTCAATATTTTGGGCCGGGTCCCCCTAAAGATGCTTTTGGCTCCCTCAGTGTGTTCTGGCCAATGGCGGATCCAAGGGGCCAAGGCCAAAGCCCCCAATCCGCTTGAAATCAGAAAAAATGACGTATTTTCTGATCAAAAGCCAAGAAACCTTTACGAAATAAAGTTTATTAATCACCCATTCATCCATAAAGAAGCAAACTTCGATGAGTTTGTTTTATTGTTTGATACTTTTGTAGATTTCGAAGCCCAAAAGCTTGTTTTTCCGTTCTGGGTTCTCCTCCCTTGTGTCTGGTCTTAGATCAGGTGTCTCCCTTGTGTCTGGTCTTAGATCAGGTGTCTCCCTTGTGTCTGGCCTTAGATCAAGTGTCTCCCTTGTGTCTGGCCTTAAATCAGGGTTCTCCCTTGTGTCTGGCCTTAGGTCAGGTGTCTCCCTTGTGTCTGGCCTTAGATCAGGTGTCTCCCTTGTGGCTGGCCTTAGATCAGGTGTCCCCCTTGTGTCTGGCCTTAGATCAGGTGTCTCCCTTGTGTCTGGCCTTAGATCAGGTGTCTCCCTTGTGTCTGGCCTTAGATCAGGTGTCCCCCTTGTGTCTGGCCTTAGATCAGGTGTCTCCCTTGTGTCTGGCCTTAGATCAGGTGTCTCCCTTGTGTCTGGCCTTAGATCAGGTGTCTCCCTTGTGTCTGGCCTTAGATCAGGTGTCTCCCTTGTGTCTGGCCTTAGATCAGGTGTCTCCCTTGTGTCTGGCCTTAGATCAGGTGTCTCCCTTGTGTCTGGCCTTAGATCAGGTGTCTGCCTTGTGTCTGGCCTTAGATCAGGTGTTTGCCTTGTGTCTGGCCTTAGATCAGGTGTCTCCCTTGTGTCTGGCCTTAGATCAGGTGTCTCCCTTGTGTCTGGCCTTAGATCAGGTGTCTGCCTTGTGTCTGGCCTTAGATCAGGTGTTTGCCTTGTGTCTGGCCTTAGATCAGGTGTCTGCCTTGTGTCTGGCCTTAGATCAGGTGTCTGCCTTTTGTCTGGCCTTAGATCAGGTGTCTCCCTTGTGTCTGGCCTTAGATCAGGTGTCTCCCTTGTGTCTGGCCTTAGATCAGGTGTCTCCCTTGTGTCTGGCCTTAGCTCAGGTGTCTCCCTTGTGTCTGGCCTTAGATCAGGTGTATCCCCTGTGACTGGCCTTAGAACAAGTGTCTGCCTTGTGTCTGGCCTTAGATCAAGTGTCTGCCTTGTGTCTGGCCTTAGATCAGGTGTCTGCCTTGTGTCTGGCCTTAGATCAGGTGTCTCCCTTGTGTCTGACCTTAGATCTGGGTTCTCCCTTGTGTCTGGCCTGAGATCAGGTGTCTCCCTTGTGTCTGACCTTAGATCAGGCATTAGTGTCTGGCCTTAGATCAGGCATTAGTGTCTGGCCTTAGATCAGGCCTTATATCAGGCCTTAGATCAGGCCTTAGTGTCTGGCCTTAGATCAGGCCTTAGTGTTTGGCCTTAGATCAGGGTTCTCCCTTGTGTCTGGTCTTAGATCAGGTGTCTCCCTTGTGTCTGGCCTCAGATCAAGTGTCTGCCTTATGTCTGGCCTTAGATCAGGTGTCTGCCTTGTGTCTGGCCTTAGATCAGGTGTCTCCCTTGTGTCTGGCCTTAGATCTGGGTTCTCCCTTGTGTCTGGCCTTAGATCAAGTGTCTGCCTTGTGTCTGGCCTTAGATCAGGTGTCTCCCTCCTTGTGTCTGGCCTTAGATCTGGGTTCTCCCTTGTGTCTGGCCTTAGATCAGGTGTCTCCCTTGTGTCTGGCCTTAGATCTGGGTTCTCCCTTGTGGCTGGCCTTAGATCAGGCATTAGTGTCTGGCCTTAGATCAGGCCTTAGATCAGGTCTTAGTGTCTGGCCTTAGATCAGGCCTTAGTGTCTGGCTTTAGATCAGGGTTCTCCCTTGTGTCTGGCCTTAGGTCAGGTGTCTCCCTTGTGTCTGACCTTAGATCAGGTGTCTCCCTTGTGTATGGCCTTAGATCAGGTGTTTCCCTTGTGTCTGACCTTAGATCAGGTGTCTCCCTTGTGTCTGACCTTATATCAGGTGTCTCCCTAGTGTCTGGCCTTAGATCAGGTGTTTCCCTTGTGTCTGACCTTAGAGCAGGTGTCTCCCTTGTGTCTGGCCTTAGATCAGGTGTCTCCCTTGTGTCTGGCCTTAGATCAGGTGTCTCCCTTGTGTATGGCCTTAGATCAGGTGTCTCCCTTGTCTGGCCTTAGATCAGGCCTTAGTGTCTGGCCTTAGATCAGGTGTCTCCCTTGTGGCTGGCCTTAGATATGGGTTATCCCTTGTGTCTGGCCTTAGTTCAGGTGTCTCCCTTGTGTCTGGCCTTAGATCAAGTGTCTCCCTTCTCTGGCCTTAGATCAGGCGTCTCCCTTGTGTCTGGCCTTAGATCAGGTGTCTCCCTTGTGTATGACCTTAGATCAGGTGTCTCCCTTGTCTGGCCTTAGATCAGGCCTTAGTGTCTGGCCTTAGCTCAGGTGTCTCCCTTGTGTCTGGCTTTGATCAGGTGCCTCCCTTGTGTGGCCTTAGATCAGGCCTTAGATCAGGTGTCCCCCTTGTGTCTGGCCTTAGATCAGGTGTCTCCCTTGTGGCTGACCTTAGATCAGGTATCTCCCTTGTGTCTGGCCTTAGATCAGGTGTCTCCCTTGTGTCTGGCCTTAGATCAGGTGTCTCCCTTGTGTCTGGCATTAGATCAGGTGTCTCCCTTGTGTCTGGCCTTAGATCAGGTGTCTCCCTTGTGTCTGGCCTTAGATCAGGTGTCTCCCTTGTGTCTGGCCTTAGATCAGGTGTCTCCCTTGTGTCTGGCCTTAGATCAGGTATCTCCCTTGTGTCTGGCCTTATATCAGGTGTCTCCCTTGTGTCTGGCCTTATATCTGGTGTATCTCTTGTGCCTGGCCTTAGATATGGGTTCTCCCTTGTGTCTGGCCTTAGATCAGGTGTCTCCCTTGTGTCTGGCCTTAGATCAAGTGTCTCCCTTGTCTGGCCTTAGATCAGGTGTCTCCCTTGTGTCTGGCCTTAGATCAGGTGTCTCCCTTGTGTATGACCTTAGATCAGGTGTCTCCCTTGTGTCTGGCCTTAGATCAGGTGTATCCCTTGTGTCTGGCCTTATATCTGGTGTCTCCCTTGTGTCTGGCCTTAGATCAGGTGTCTCCCTTGTCTGGCCTTAGATCAGGTGTCTCCCTTGTCTGGCCTTAGATCAGGCCTTAGTGTCTGGCCTTAGATCAGGTGTCTCCCTTGTGTCTGGCCTTAGATCAGGTGTCTCCCTTGTCTGGCCTTAGATCAGGCCTTAGTGTCTGGCCTTAGCTCAGGTGTCTCCCTTGTGTCTGGCCTTAGATTAGGTGTCTCCCTTTTCTGACCTTAGATCAGGTCTTAGTGTCCGGCCTTAGATCAGGTGTCTCCCTTGTGTCTGGCCTTAGATCAGGTGTCCCCCTTGTGTCTGGCCTTAGATCAGGTGTCTCCCTTGTGTCTGGCCTTATATGAGGTGTCTCCCTTGTCTGGCCTTAGATCAGGCCTTAGTGTCCGGCCTTAGATCAGGTGTCTCCCTTGTCTGGCCTTAGTGTCCGGCCTTAGATCAGGTGTCTCCCTTGTGTCTGGCCTTAGATCAGGTGTCTTCCTTGTGTCTGGCCTTAGATCAGGTGTCTCCCTTGTGTCTGGCCTTAGATCAGGTGTCTCCCTTGTGTCCGGCCTTAGATCAGGTGTCTCTCTTGTGCCTGGCCTTAGATATGGGTTCTCCCTTGTGTCTGGCCTTAGATCTGGGTTCTCCCTTGTGTCTGGCCTTAGATCAGGTGTCTCCCTTGTGTCTGGCCTTAGATCAGGTGTCTCCCTTGTGTCTGGCCTTAGATCAGGTGTCTCGATTGTGTCTGGCCTTAGATCAGGCATTTGCCGTTCTGGGTTCTCCCTTGTGTCTGGTCTTAGATCAGGTGTCTCCCTTGTGTCTGGCCTTAGATCAGGTGTCTCCCTTGTGTCTGGCCTTAGATCAGGTGTCTCCCTTGTGTCTGGCCTTAGATCAGGTGTCTCTTGTGTCTGGCCTTAGATCAGGTGTCTCCCTTGTGTCTGGCCTTAAATCAGGTGTCTCCCTTGTGGCTGGCCTTAGTCAGGCATTTGACATTACAGCCATGGTGAAGAAGAAGAGCAAAATCATTCAGGCATATTTGGTTTTAAAAAAAATCACATTGCTCATTTGATCCGTGGAAAACCAAGCTTATGATGAATTCGTTGGTTCTAGGAACATGGACTACCCAAAACCACCTTCATCACATCACACGACGAAACCGGGGGAATACCGGCGAAGCAATATTTATCTCCTTCGTAAAGCTTTAGCTGTTTTTCTCCTCTGGGGTGGCCCTCGCCCCCACAGCCATATTTCGATTGAATAACCGATTTCACCGCATATCCGACGAATAAATTTAGGGCTGTGTGCCAGCATTTGGCCGACACGACCAATGATGAATGGGTCTCTCGAAAACATGCCGACGTTGAGCCGATATCAGCCCGATGCTTGGTAGGACGTCGGCCCGAGTTCCATGCAGTTCATTTCGAAAGCAATATGCCACGTTTACGTGGTAGGAGCATCATTCGAAAGTTAAAAAAAACGTTAAAAAACGAATAACAATTATTTCAGTTATTAACGTCTAACCGTAATATGTGTGATGAGTTGTACAGTAATCAGCAATCAACGGCAACAACCAGGTAACAACTATTCTTAGTTTTGGTGCCCCGTTTTCCATTCCAAGGGATACCATTTTCCATTGCAAGGCATACATACCTAAACATACCATTGCAAGGCACCGGACCGCTGTTTGCGCCGGCCCGAGGTTTGTAGTGTATTGGCATCCATTAATGTATACACAAATCGCTTGTCGGATTGTCATTGTTGCTTTATATAAAAGAAATTGCATTACAAAATATATACATACCTATTGCATGGGTTGGATCTGCACTGATTAATACGATAATTTGACGAGGAGTTACAAATTGCATGTCAGCTATTTTGTTAATTAAATAGTTTTTTAATCGAAGATGAAACGTCTCACAAAATGTTTAACTTATGTTTGTGTTGTATTGTGTAAGGGATATGCTGGCTCTTACTGAGCCCTTGACTCATTGGCGCATCCAGAACGTCCAAAAAACGTCGTTTTGAAGAACTGTCTCAAAACTCGTCCGACTTTGTGTGCTTCTGCAAACAAAGTCGTGTCGTGCCGAGCCGAGGGCGGTGCGTTTTAGGGGGAGGTTGTGTTTGTTGGGACGCCCCCTATTTTTCTTCTTCTCGAGAATTGGCGGCGTGCAGCACCACCGTTTCTGGCCCAGCTGTTTCGGCATGAATTGCGCACCTTAAAGGAAATAGCTCACCTCGGAATTTGTTTACCAAACACGATTTGATTATATTTTTAATACAATTTATTTTTATATTGTCAAAAATGGCCTTATACCGCGCCGATTCAGGACATAAGGCCGTAAATTTGTATTGTTTATCAAAACTATATGCATACTCTGAGTCCTGACGTCACGCGAATGTAAAAATTGGTTCAGCCAATCAGATTCGAAAGTAGTCGCGTAAGGATAGACTCGCATTGGAGATGTGCCAACCGGCGGCCGGCGGTTCGCTTGCTAGCACTAGCTGCAAGCTGATTGGCTGATGGTATAGCATCTGCCCGGGCTAGAACCAGTACAACATTCTTTCGCCATCACCGCATTCCTTCGCAAAAAAAAAAAAAAACATATATTCGGCTGGAGTCTTTTCAGTTAAGAAAATTTGCAGATAGGGGTTTCCCAACACCGGCTACAAAACTGCTATCTCAGTTTAAAACTAATGTTGAAGGTGAACTATTTCCTTTAACACGCGCCCTGGAGGGGGGGGGGGGGCGAAATCCGCCCACCCCTCCGGTTTTTCAAAGATAGCGTAAAAACGGCGGCGCGCAGCGCTGCCGTTTTTTGCACACCTGTTTAGAAATGAACTTCCCACATTATGTAAAATTCTTGACCTCGGGTATTATTAGGTCAGGTCACCAGATCAGGTCACGTGATGACCTCAACTCCAAAACGTTTGCAGTAGGACCACAGCCGCAGTTTTACGCCGATCAGTTTCAATCTTGCAGGACTTCATAAGGTCATAGATACCAACAATTTGTTTATCTCGGATTTATAATATCGGTGACCTAAGGTCAGGTCAATTTCGTGACCGTCAGCACTCTTTTGTCAATAACTATCGACATAATGAAGATAGAGAAGAGAAAATGTTACCAATGTGTTTGTCTCGTCGAGGCTCGTCTCCCAATATGCAACATGACCATTTTGGGTCACCACTTGACCTTGACCTGAGGTCAAATTTCTCATTTGACCTAACCCGGTCACCATGAATATGATTATAAGCGCCTTGTCAAGACAAACGCGATGGCGTAAACATTATTGATTTATCTGTATTAGGTAAAACGTTATTTGCGAAAAACAGTTTTGCAAAAAAATCACCTTTTTGACATTTGATGACCTCTGGAGCCTAAACTATTGACCTGAGCTCAAATATGAGGACACCTATGTCGATTGCATTTTGCAAGGGCTTTCGATGGCTTTCTTCCGTTTGCTGCTAACTATCATAGTTACCGAGATATTTGGGGGTGTTCGAAGCGAAGTCTTGAAAACTTGCAAATCTGACCCTTGATGACCTCTGGTGACCTCAATATTGACCTGAGAAAAAAATGAACGAAATGCTTTCGAAAGAGCTTGTCTCGAGCTATCTAACGTCGTTTTCCGCTTGTCGCTACGTTGCGTGGTTTTTGAGATCATAGGGGGGGGGGGCGAAATCCGCCGCCCCCCCCCCCTCCAGGGCGTGTAATTATCAGAGGCCCTCCAGGGCTCGTGTTAAGGGACTATCCCACCTTAACATTATATCTGAGTTGAGATAGCCATTGTGATGGCTTGGCATTGAAATTAAGTATGGTAGCAGTTAAAACAACCACAATGATCTAATCAAAAAGATATTCGAGTTTGATTTTGACATCTGTAAAAAAATAAGGCCCATGTGTATTTGAATAGGGCCTCTAAACCGACAGTGTCGTCTCTCTTTACCCAACTGGTAATGATAGTCGACTTGTTTTAAGGTGAACCTTGGAGATATTTTGCTACGTTTCAATGGTTTGGTAATTGGTTTGTTTTGTATTCAAAGCCCCAGAATTGTCTCGAAATAATTGTGCCCATACTTTGGCAGCGTAAAGGATTTCTGTGTAGCGCTCTAGAGCTCAATATGACGTCATCAACCAAATATTAAAACTTAACTTTTTATTAAATTGAGCACTGTTTGCGAGAAACGAATGTCATAATTGTGTTCGGCAGCAATTACTTCATATTGTGCACCACAAGCGGCGTACATTTGACAACTTTGGGAAAGGTGGGACAGTCCCTTTAAGTAAACATTTTGACTAAGGTCATCTCAGGTGAGGTCACCAGGTCACGTCAAGTGGCCGCACCTCAAAAGAAGTTTGTGGTCGAGCCACAGTGTTTGACTGAGCGATGTGACAATTTCGACATGAATTTAGACGAGCTATCTAACGGTATTTGTGGATTTTGCGTAATCCCCATTGGAGCCGAGCTCGGGGGCGGGGGGCGTCAGATGCTTCCCCCTGGCACGACTAAGCTGGCGTCGAGCACCGGCAGGGCGCGGGTCAAGAACTGCTTTAAAACAAATTATCTCTTGCATAAGCTGCTTAGATCTCCCTTCAGGAAATGTGTTAATGTTCGTTCAATTTAGTTGTATTGGTAAAGCCGGTGGACCCCTTCGCTCAGTTCCTGTTCGGTCACCCAAATCGTTTGAAAAAATCGACATCAGAGGTGTGGACCTTCGATGACGGGCGTGTTTTAAATTGATCATTTTTATTTAGCTTCATTATTGTATTATTCTACATTATATTTATGTTTTACACTTATGTTTGTCATTATCACACTTAAAATGTATCTACCTATTCATAGGTACGCCTCATCGGGGACGTATCAAGGGGGGGGGGGGGGTGGACACGGCCATAGCCCCCCCCCCGTCCCCCTGAGCAAACCAATTTATACTAAATAATATGCGATTTTGATGACGACCCGACCCTACCCGGTCAACAACATATGTATATGGCTGAGGAGCGAAATATGATTCTACCACTGACGTGCCCCCCCCCCCCTCTGATAAAAAGCATGGCTACGTGCCTGCGCTTAACCATAGGCCTTAGCAGCATGTTTTGTTTTCGAATTGCCTCCCCCAGTGATAATTCCTTAGCCGATGCCCTGCTTCGGGGGTGGGGGTGTCAGATGCCTCCCCTAGCACGACTAAGCTGGCGCCGAGCACCGGCAGGGCGCGGGTAAGAACTGCTCTATACGCACTGTCCGTGAAGTCATCACTGCTTATTTGTATTCGTCTGCACTGCTGACATCTGCACAGCCGGAACTCAGCCCTGTACTGCCCAGAGAGTAATCAGCACTACACTGCCTCTACTGCCAGTCTACACTGCCTCTACTGCCAGTTTATACTGCCTCTACTGCCAGTCTATACTGCCGTGCAATTACGGTCGTCTTCAGGTCTGAGTTTAACGCGCTGCCCCGGGCACCGCACTCACACGCCTTGAACTCATCAACCGCGGAGCCGGAGCCGACAGTCCATCCACAAAACGCCGGCGGCCGATACAAAACACATGTATTGTGATGCGGCCTTGAACACTACGGAAACGAACGGACGACTGTGTGTGACCTTCAGATAACCTCTGGTCTCTCCTGACCGACACATCGCCGCCACTGCCCTGGTGGCAGCGCGGCTTTAATCTGACGGACACACCGCCGCCGCCGCCCTGGTGGCAGCGCGGCTTTAATCTGACGGACACATCGCCGCCACTGCCCTGGTGGCAGCGCGGCTTTAATCTGACGGACACACCGCCGCCACTGCCCTGGTGGCAGCGCGGCTTTAATCTGACGGACACATCGCCGCCACTGCCCTGGTGGCAGCGCGGCTTTAATCTGACGGACACATCGCCGCCACTGCCCTGGTGGCAGCGCGGCTTTAATCTGACGGACACACCGCAGCCGCCGCCCTGGTGGCAGCGCGGCTTTAATCTGACGGACACATCGCCGCCACTGCCCTGGTGGCAGCGCGGCTTTAATCTGACGGACATACCGCCGCCACTGCCCTGGTGGCAGCGCGGCTTTAATCTGACGGACACACCGCCGCCACTGCCCTGGTGGCAGCGCGGCTAAAAACACGCCACAGGTCCACAGGTCACGTGACCAGGACCAGATTAGTCACCGCTGCGCGTACCACAGGTCACGTGACCAGGACCGCCCACCGCCGTCCATGACCTGCGTGAACGCGTCAATTGGTGACTGAGCTCACAACTGTTAGCCAACCGGTCAACTGGCGTATAACGCACACAGTAGACTGGCAGACTGGCAGACTGGTCACTCCATGTCACAGGCCGCTGTCACTCCGTGTGCACGGAGGCTCGCCGTGCCGCTGTCACTCCGTGTGTACGGAGGCTCGCCGTGCCGCTGTCACTCCGTGTGCACGGAGGCTCGCCGTGCCCGCCCCTGCATCAGTCACACCGCCGCGCCGACCGCCCGGCCCTGGGGCTCCGCGGGCGGCCTCGTTCGTTATCCGACGCGGCTGTTGCTTTCGTTATCCGACGCGGCTCGAACCGCAGCAGGGACGTTTTTTGGGGACCACACGTGGCGAGAAAGTTGGCTGGTCAGCTGGCGTGCGGCGTGCGGCGGGGTTCAGATCGCCGCAGTGCATTGTTGCCGGTGCTGTCTGCTCACCTCAGAGGAGCGGTCCACCCACCCACTGCAGTCACGGCACTGCGGCCATGACTCGGCCGGCTCACGCGAGTCACTGGCGGCTCCACACGTGCTCTCACGCTGCGACGTGGCTGGCCGATGGCGGCGGCTGCCTGGTTGCCCTGTTAGCCGCCTGTTGCAGCCGCAGCTGCAGGCTGCGTCGGGTAGCTTCCGGGGTCCTCAGCGTCGGATTCGGCCTCCATAACGGTCTTTGTCTGCGGTCCTCGAGCCGCTCCGAGCCGCCGCCTGGCCGGGAACCCGCACAAAGCCGCCAGCCGGCCGGCACGACTACACCGTACAAAGCCGGCCCAGCGAGCGGGCTACTTGTGCCCACCCGGCGGCGACTGGTGCTTCTGGTGGTGGTGGTGACTGTGGTGGTGCTGCTTCTCACACGGGTAGCCGTTCACCTTGTGGTAGTAGGCGTAGCCTGCGGCACCGGCCGTGGCCGCCAGGATGAGCTGCAAGCCGCGCACTGCGGCGACGCGCGCCGGCGGTCGTGGCGGGCCCATGTCGGCGCCGTAACCCCACGGCCGGTGGGGACACTTGGGCGGGTGAGCCGCCGCCCGCCAAGCCTGCGCCTCTGCGCCGCGCAGCGGGTCTCCGCTGTTCGGCATCGCGTCTCCTCGTCTCCTCCGTCGCCCGTCGCCCGTCGCCCGTCACCCGTCGCCAGTCACCGGTCACACTCTGCGTCGCCCGCGTGGCGTCCCAGCCGCTGCTGCCGCTGCCGACAATGTTCTGCCGCGGCGCGGCCGCCGCTCCGCGCTCGATAGGCGCCGGTGACGTCACCGGCCTGAGTGACGTCACCCCGGGCGGGACCGGCGTGTCCGGTGCAGACCGCCCGGCGCACGGGTTAGCGGGCCTCCCGCGTCCGCGTCTGAATTCTGGGTGATTACAGGGTAATGCGGTCTGTCACCGGCCGTTGTAGGCTGAGGAAAACGCTATTAATGGAACAGAGCGTTTTTCGCCCTGGTTTTCCGGGGTATTGCCCTAAAGCGCGAAACCTAGTGCTTGCTGACGTACAAATTTGTTACATACTTTACGATAGGGCAAATGCTCTATGTGATATTTCTGTGACTGAACGGCTATCGATAAATCAACTTATGATTGAGACGTTTGACAGCACAGACCTCGCTTGAAAATCGAACCGGTTTTCTTTCTATCGTAGTCTTGGATCGAATGCTCGAGATATATTCATAGGGGTGC
>JAXIVJ010001966.1:0-97500 GCA_036785665.1 Chirona hameri | reverse complement strand
CCTCTGGCATGATTATTTTCACTTCAACCAGGCAATGTGATATTTTGCCCCACTAACTTTTATTTTGAAGTGAAGGGCGGGTGGAATATATTTTGAATATATTTTGATATTTTGCCCCACTAACTTTTATTGTGAAGTGAAGGGCGGGTGGAATTTCTTCAAATGGTCCAACAACTTCCCGCTTGGCCCCACCAACTTTTGTCAGATTTGAACGGTCCCTGGCTTTAAAATGATTATTTTCACTTCAAGCATGGAAAATAAACAGGCAATGTGATAGTTTGCCACACTAACTTTTATCTGAAAACATCCACCCTTATTTCCACCCATGTTTTCTGGGTGTGCGTCTGAGCCTCTTCGACCAGTGACGGCGCCCCTCCGACCAGTGATGGCGCCCCTCTGGCAAGTGAAGGCGCCCCTTCGACCATTGAAGGCGCCCGCCCCTCTGGCAAGTAATCATGCGCCCCTCTGGCATGATTATTTTCACTTCAACCAGGCAATGTGATATTTTGCCCCACTAACTTTTATTTTGAAGTGAAGGGCGGGTGGAATATATTTTGAATATATTTTGATATTTTGCCCCACTAACTTTTATTGTGAAGTGAAGGGCGGGTGGAATTTCTTCAAATGGTCCAACAACTTCCCGCTTGGCCCCACCAACTTTTGTCAGATTTGAACGGTCCCTGGCTTTAAAATGATTATTTTCACTTCAAGCATGGAAAATAAACAGGCAATGTGATAGTTTGCCACACTAACTTTTATCTGAAAACATCCACCCTTATTTCCACCCATGTTTTCTGGGTGTGCGTCTGAGCCTCTTCGACCAGTGACGGCGCCCCTCCGACCAGTGATGGCGCCCCTCTGGCAAGTGAAGGCGCCCCTTCGACCATTGAAGGCGCCCGCCCCTCTGGCAAGTAATCATGCGCCCCTCTGGCATGATTATTTTCACTTCAACCAGGCAATGTGATATTTTGCCCCACTAACTTTTATTTTGAAGTGAAGGGCGGGTGGAATATATTTTGAATATATTTTGATATTTTGCCCCACTAACTTTTATTGTGAAGTGAAGGGCGGGTGGAATTTCTTCAAATGGTCCAACAACTTCCCGCTTGGCCCCACCAACTTTTGTCAGATTTGAACGGTCCCTGGCTTTAAAATGATTATTTTCACTTCAAGCATGGAAAATAAACAGGCAATGTGATAGTTTGCCACACTAACTTTTATCTGAAAACATCCACCCTTATTTCCACCCATGTTTTCTGGGTGTGCGTCTGAGCCTCTTCGACCAGTGACGGCGCCCCTCCGACCAGTGATGGCGCGTCTGAGCCTCTTCGACCAGTGACGGCGCCCCTCCGACCAGTGATGGCGCCCCTCTAGCAAGTGAAGGCGCCCCTTCGACCATTGAAGGCGCCCGCCCCTCTGGCAAGTAATCATGCGCCCCTCTGGCATGATTATTTTCACTTCAACCAGGCAATGTGATATTTTGCCCCACTAACTTTTATTTTGAAGTGAAGGGCGGGTGGAATATATTTTGAATATATTTTGATATTTTGCCCCACTAACTTTTATTGTGAAGTGAAGGGCGGGTGGAATTTCTTCAAATTGTCCAACAACTTCCCGCTTGGCCCCACCAACTTTTGTCAGATTTGAACGGTCCCTGGCTTTAAAATGATTATTTTCACTTCAGGGCATGGAAAATAAACAGGCAATGTGATAGTTTGCCACACTAACTTTTATCTGAAAACATCCACCCTTATTTCCACCCATGTTTTCTGGGTGTGCGTCTGAGCCTCTTCGACCAGTGACGGCGCCCCTCCGACCAGTGATGGCGCCCCTCTGGCAAGTGAAGGCGCCCCTTCGACCATTGAAGGCGCCCGCCCCTCTGGCAAGTAATCATGCGCCCCTCTGGCATGATTATTTTCACTTCAACCAGGCAATGTGATATTTTGCCCCACTAACTTTTATTTTGAAGTGAAGGGCGGGTGGAATATATTTTGAATATATTTTGATATTTTGCCCCACTAACTTTTATTGTGAAGTGAAGGGCGGGTGGAATTTCTTCAAATGGTCCAACAACTTCCCGCTTGGCCCCACCAACTTTTGTCAGATTTGAACGGTCTCTGGCTTTAAAATGATTATTTTCACTTCAAGCATGGAAAATAAACAGGCAATGTGATAGTTTGCCACACTAACTTTTATCTGAAAACATCCACCCTTATTTCCACCCATGTTTTCTGGGTGTGCGTCTGAGCCTCTTCGACCAGTGACGGCGCCCCTCCGACCAGTGATGGCGCCCCTCTGGCAAGTGAAGGCGCCCCTTCGACCATTGAAGGCGCCCGCCCCTCTGGCAAGTAATCATGCGCCCCTCTGGCATGATTATTTTCACTTCAACCAGGCAATGTGATATTTTGCCCCACTAACTTTTATTTTGAAGTGAAGGGCGGGTGGAATATATTTTGAATATATTTTGATATTTTGCCCCACTAACTTTTATTGTGAAGTGAAGGGCGGGTGGAATTTCTTCAAATGGTCCAACAACTTCCCGCTTGGCCCCACCAACTTTTGTCAGATTTGAACGGTCCCTGGCTTTAAAATGATTATTTTCACTTCAAGCATGGAAAATAAACAGGCAATGTGATAGTTTGCCACACTAACTTTTATCTGAAAACATCCACCCTTATTTCCACCCATGTTTTCTGGGTGTGCGTCTGAGCCTCTTCGACCAGTGACGGCGCCCCTCCGACCAGTGATGGCGCCCCTCTGGCAAGTGAAGGCGCCCCTTCGACCATTGAAGGCGCCCGCCCCTCTGGCAAGTAATCATGCGCCCCTCTGGCATGATTATTTTCACTTCAACCAGGCAATGTGATATTTTGCCCCACTAACTTTTATTTTGAAGTGAAGGGCGGGTGGAATATATTTTGAATATATTTTGATATTTTGCCCCACTAACTTTTATTGTGAAGTGAAGGGCGGGTGGAATTTCTTCAAATGGTCCAACAACTTCCCGCTTGGCCCCACCAACTTTTGTCAGATTTGAACGGTCCCTGGCTTTAAAATGATTATTTTCACTTCAAGCATGGAAAATAAACAGGCAATGTGATAGTTTGCCACACTAACTTTTATCTGAAAACATCCACCCTTATTTCCACCCATGTTTTCTGGGTGTGCGTCTGAGCCTCTTCGACCAGTGACGGCGCCCCTCCGACCAGTGATGGCGCCCCTCTGGCAAGTGAAGGCGCCCCTTCGACCATTGAAGGCGCCCGCCCCTCTGGCAAGTAATCATGCGCCCCTCTGGCATGATTATTTTCACTTCAACCAGGCAATGTGATATTTTGCCCCACTAACTTTTATTTTGAAGTGAAGGGCGGGTGGAATATATTTTGAATATATTTTGATATTTTGCCCCACTAACTTTTATTGTGAAGTGAAGGGCGGGTGGAATTTCTTCAAATGGTCCAACAACTTCCCGCTTGGCCCCACCAACTTTTGTCAGATTTGAACGGTCCCTGGCTTTAAAATGATTATTTTCACTTCAAGCATGGAAAATAAACAGGCAATGTGATAGTTTGCCACACTAACTTTTATCTGAAAACATCCACCCTTATTTCCACCCATGTTTTCTGGGTGTGCGTCTGAGCCTCTTCGACCAGTGACGGCGCCCCTCCGACCAGTGATGGCGCCCCTCTGGCAAGTGAAGGCGCCCCTTCGACCATTGAAGGCGCCCGCCCCTCTGGCAAGTAATCATGCGCCCCTCTGGCATGATTATTTTCACTTCAACCAGGCAATGTGATATTTTGCCCCACTAACTTTTATTTTGAAGTGAAGGGCGGGTGGAATATATTTTGAATATATTTTGATATTTTGCCCCACTAACTTTTATTGTGAAGTGAAGGGCGGGTGGAATTTCTTCAAATGGTCCAACAACTTCCCGCTTGGCCCCACCAACTTTTGTCAGATTTGAACGGTCCCTGGCTTTAAAATGATTATTTTCACTTCAAGCATGGAAAATAAACAGGCAATGTGATAGTTTGCCACACTAACTTTTATCTGAAAACATCCACCCTTATTTCCACCCATGTTTTCTGGGTGTGCGTCTGAGCCTCTTCGACCAGTGACGGCGCCCCTCCGACCAGTGATGGCGCCCCTCTGGCAAGTGAAGGCGCCCCTTCGACCATTGAAGGCGCCCGCCCCTCTGGCAAGTAATCATGCGCCCCTCTGGCATGATTATTTTCACTTCAACCAGGCAATGTGATATTTTGCCCCACTAACTTTTATTTTGAAGTGAAGGGCGGGTGGAATATATTTTGAATATATTTTGATATTTTGCCCCACTAACTTTTATTGTGAAGTGAAGGGCGGGTGGAATTTCTTCAAATGGTCCAACAACTTCCCGCTTGGCCCCACCAACTTTTGTCAGATTTGAACGGTCCCTGGCTTTAAAATGATTATTTTCACTTCAAGCATGGAAAATAAACAGGCAATGTGATAGTTTGCCACACTAACTTTTATCTGAAAACATCCACCCTTATTTCCACCCATGTTTTCTGGGTGTGCGTCTGAGCCTCTTCGACCAGTGACGGCGCCCCTCCGACCAGTGATGGCGCCCCTCTGGCAAGTGAAGGCGCCCCTTCGACCATTGAAGGCGCCCGCCCCTCTGGCAAGTAATCATGCGCCCCTCTGGCATGATTATTTTCACTTCAACCAGGCAATGTGATATTTTGCCCCACTAACTTTTATTTTGAAGTGAAGGGCGGGTGGAATATATTTTGAATATATTTTGATATTTTGCCCCACTAACTTTTATTGTGAAGTGAAGGGCGGGTGGAATTTCTTCAAATGGTCCAACAACTTCCCGCTTGGCCCCACCAACTTTTGTCAGATTTGAACGGTCCCTGGCTTTAAAATGATTATTTTCACTTCAAGCATGGAAAATAAACAGGCAATGTGATAGTTTGCCACACTAACTTTTATCTGAAAACATCCACCCTTATTTCCACCCATGTTTTCTGGGTGTGCGTCTGAGCCTCTTCGACCAGTGACGGCGCCCCTCCGACCAGTGATGGCGCCCCTCTGGCAAGTGAAGGCGCCCCTTCGACCATTGAAGCCGCCCGCCCCTCTGGCAAGTAATCATGCGCCCCTCTGGCATGATTATTTTCACTTCAACCAGGCAATGTGATATTTTGCCCCACTAACTTTTATTTTGAAGTGAAGGGCGGGTGGAATATATTTTGAATATATTTTGATATTTTGCCCCACTAACTTTTATTGTGAAGTGAAGGGCGGGTGGAATTTCTTCAAATGGTCCAACAACTTCCCGCTTGGCCCCACCAACTTTTGTCAGATTTGAACGGTCCCTGGCTTTAAAATGATTATTTTCACTTCAAGCATGGAAAATAAACAGGCAATGTGATAGTTTGCCACACTAACTTTTATCTGAAAACATCCACCCTTATTTCCAGCCATGTTTTCTGGGTGTGCGTCTGAGCCTCTTCGACCAGTGACGGCGCCCCTCCGACCAGTGATGGCGCCCCTCTGGCAAGTGAAGGCGCCCCTTCGACCATTGAAGGCGCCCGCCCCTCTGGCAAGTAATCATGCGCCCCTCTGGCATGATTATTTTCACTTCAACCAGGCAATGTGATATTTTGCCCCACTAACTTTTATTTTGAAGTGAAGGGCGGGTGGAATATATTTTGAATATATTTTGATATTTTGCCCCACTAACTTTTATTGTGAAGTGAAGGGCGGGTGGAATTTCTTCAAATGGTCCAACAACTTCCCGCTTGGCCCCACCAACTTTTGTCAGATTTGAACGGTCCCTGGCTTTAAAATGATTATTTTCACTTCAAGCATGGAAAATAAACAGGCAATGTGATAGTTTGCCACACTAACTTTTATCTGAAAACATCCACCCTTATTTCCACCCATGTTTTCTGGGTGTGCGTCTGAGCCTCTTCGACCAGTGACGGCGCCCCTCCGACCAGTGATGGCGCCCCTCTGGCAAGTGAAGGCGCCCCTTCGACCATTGAAGGCGCCCGCCCCTCTGGCAAGTAATCATGCGCCCCTCTGGCATGATTATTTTCACTTCAACCAGGCAATGTGATATTTTGCCCCACTAACTTTTATTTTGAAGTGAAGGGCGGGTGGAATATATTTTGAATATATTTTGATATTTTGCCCCACTAACTTTTATTGTGAAGTGAAGGGCGGGTGGAATTTCTTCAAATGGTCCAACAACTTCCCGCTTGGCCCCACCAACTTTTGTCAGATTTGAACGGTCCCTGGCTTTAAAATGATTATTTTCACTTCAAGCATGGAAAATAAACAGGCAATGTGATAGTTTGCCACACTAACTTTTATCTGAAAACATCCACCCTTATTTCCACCCATGTTTTCTGGGTGTGCGTCTGAGCCTCTTCGACCAGTGACGGCGCCCCTCCGACCAGTGATGGCGCCCCTCTGGCAAGTGAAGGCGCCCCTTCGACCATTGAAGGCGCCCGCCCCTCTGGCAAGTAATCATGCGCCCCTCTGGCATGATTATTTTCACTTCAACCAGGCAATGTGATATTTTGCCCCACTAACTTTTATTTTGAAGTGAAGGGCGGGTGGAATATATTTTGAATATATTTTGATATTTTGCCCCACTAACTTTTATTGTGAAGTGAAGGGCGGGTGGAATTTCTTCAAATGGTCCAACAACTTCCCGCTTGGCCCCACCAACTTTTGTCAGATTTGAACGGTCCCTGGCTTTAAAATGATTATTTTCACTTCAAGCATGGAAAATAAACAGGCAATGTGATAGTTTGCCACACTAACTTTTATCTGAAAACATCCACCCTTATTTCCACCCATGTTTTCTGGGTGTGCGTCTGAGCCTCTTCGACCAGTGACGGCGCCCCTCCGACCAGTGATGGCGCCCCTCTGGCAAGTGAAGGCGCCCCTTCGACCATTGAAGGCGCCCGCCCCTCTGGCAAGTAATCATGCGCCCCTCTGGCATGATTATTTTCACTTCAACCAGGCAATGTGATATTTTGCCCCACTAACTTTTATTTTGAAGTGAAGGGCGGGTGGAATATATTTTGAATATATTTTGATATTTTGCCCCACTAACTTTTATTGTGAAGTGAAGGGCGGGTGGAATTTCTTCAAATGGTCCAACAACTTCCCGCTTGGCCCCACCAACTTTTGTCAGATTTGAACGGTCCCTAGCTTTAAAATGATTATGTTCACTTCAAGCATGGAAAATAAACAGGCAATGTGATAGTTTGCCACACTAACTTTTATCTGAAAACATCCACCCTTATTTCCACCCATGTTTTCTGGGTGTGCGTCTGAGCCTCTTCGACCAGTGACGGCGCCCCTCCGACCAGTGATGGCGCCCCTCTGGCAAGTGAAGGCGCCCCTTCGACCATTGAAGGCGCCCGCCCCTCTGGCAAGTAATCATGCGCCCCTCTGGCATGATTATTTTCACTTCAACCAGGCAATGTGATATTTTGCCCCACTAACTTTTATTTTGAAGTGAAGGGCGGGTGGAATATATTTTGAATATATTTTGATATTTTGCCCCACTAACTTTTATTGTGAAGTGAAGGGCGGGTGGAATTTCTTCAAATGGTCCAACAACTTCCCGCTTGGCCCCACCAACTTTTGTCAGATTTGAACGGTCCCTGGCTTTAAAATGATTATTTTCACTTCAAGCATGGAAAATAAACAGGCAATGTGATAGTTTGCCACACTAACTTTTATCTGAAAACATCCACCCTTATTTCCACCCATGTTTTCTGGGTGTGCGTCTGAGCCTCTTCGACCAGTGACGGCGCCCCTCCGACCAGTGATGGCGCCCCTCTGGCAAGTGAAGGCGCCCCTTCGACCATTGAAGGCGCCCGCCCCTCTGGCAAGTAATCATGCGCCCCTCTGGCATGATTATTTTCACTTCAACCAGGCAATGTGATATTTTGCCCCACTAACTTTTATTTTGAAGTGAAGGGCGGGTGGAATATATTTTGAATATATTTTGATATTTTGCCCCACTAACTTTTATTGTGAAGTGAAGGGCGGGTGGAATTTCTTCAAATGGTCCAACAACTTCCCGCTTGGCCCCACCAACTTTTGTCAGATTTGAACGGTCCCTGGCTTTAAAATGATTATTTTCACTTCAAGCATGGAAAATAAACAGGCAATGTGATAGTTTGCCACACTAACTTTTATCTGAAAACATCCACCCTTATTTCCACCCATGTTTTCTGGGTGTGCGTCTGAGCCTCTTCGACCAGTGACGGCGCCCCTCCGACCAGTGATGGCGCCCCTCTGGCAAGTGAAGGCGCCCCTTCGACCATTGAAGGCGCCCGCCCCTCTGGCAAGTAATCATGCGCCCCTCTGGCATGATTATTTTCACTTCAACCAGGCAATGTGATATTTTGCCCCACTAACTTTTATTTTGAAGTGAAGGGCGGGTGGAATATATTTTGAATATATTTTGATATTTTGCCCCACTAACTTTTATTGTGAAGTGAAGGGCGGGTGGAATTTCTTCAAATGGTCCAACAACTTCCCGCTTGGCCCCACCAACTTTTGTCAGATTTGAACGGTCCCTGGCTTTAAAATGATTATTTTCACTTCAAGCATGGAAAATAAACAGGCAATGTGATAGTTTGCCACACTAACTTTTATCTGAAAACATCCACCCTTATTTCCACCCATGTTTTCTGGGTGTGCGTCTGAGCCTCTTCGACCAGTGACGGCGCCCCTCCGACCAGTGATGGCGCCCCTCTGGCAAGTGAAGGCGCCCCTTCGACCATTGAAGGCGCCCGCCCCTCTGGCAAGTAATCATGCGCCCCTCTGGCATGATTATTTTCACTTCAACCAGGCAATGTGATATTTTGCCCCACTAACTTTTATTTTGAAGTGAAGGGCGGGTGGAATATATTTTGAATATATTTTGATATTTTGCCCCACTAACTTTTATTGTGAAGTGAAGGGCGGGTGGAATTTCTTCAAATGGTCCAACAACTTCCCGCTTGGCCCCACCAACTTTTGTCAGATTTGAACGGTCCCTGGCTTTAAAATGATTATTTTCACTTCAAGCATGGAAAATAAACAGGCAATGTGATAGTTTGCCACACTAACTTTTATCTGAAAACATCCACCCTTATTTCCACCCATGTTTTCTGGGTGTGCGTCTGAGCCTCTTCGACCAGTGACGGCGCCCCTCCGACCAGTGATGGCGCCCCTCTGGCAAGTGAAGGCGCCCCTTCGACCATTGAAGGCGCCCGCCCCTCTGGCAAGTAATCATGCGCCCCTCTGGCATGATTATTTTCACTTCAACCAGGCAATGTGATATTTTGCCCCACTAACTTTTATTTTGAAGTGAAGGGCGGGTGGAATATATTTTGAATATATTTTGATATTTTGCCCCACTAACTTTTATTGTGAAGTGAAGGGCGGGTGGAATTTCTTCAAATGGTCCAACAACTTCCCGCTTGGCCCCACCAACTTTTGTCAGATTTGAACGGTCCCTGGCTTTAAAATGATTATTTTCACTTCAAGCATGGAAAATAAACAGGCAATGTGATAGTTTGCCACACTAACTTTTATCTGAAAACATCCACCCTTATTTCCACCCATGTTTTCTGGGTGTGCGTCTGAGCCTCTTCGACCAGTGACGGCGCCCCTCCGACCAGTGATGGCGCCCCTCTGGCAAGTGAAGGCGCCCCTTCGACCATTGAAGGCGCCCGCCCCTCTGGCAAGTAATCATGCGCCCCTCTGGCATGATTATTTTCACTTCAACCAGGCAATGTGATATTTTGCCCCACTAACTTTTATTTTGAAGTGAAGGGCGGGTGGAATATATTTTGAATATATTTTGATATTTTGCCCCACTAACTTTTATTGTGAAGTGAAGGGCGGGTGGAATTTCTTCAAATGGTCCAACAACTTCCCGCTTGGCCCCACCAACTTTTGTCAGATTTGAACGGTCCCTGGCTTTAAAATGATTATTTTCACTTCAAGCATGGAAAATAAACAGGCAATGTGATAGTTTGCCACACTAACTTTTATCTGAAAACATCCACCCTTATTTCCACCCATGTTTTCTGGGTGTGCGTCTGAGCCTCTTCGACCAGTGACGGCGCCCCTCCGACCAGTGATGGCGCCCCTCTGGCAAGTGAAGGCGCCCCTTCGACCATTGAAGGCGCCCGCCCCTCTGGCAAGTAATCATGCGCCCCTCTGGCATGATTATTTTCACTTCAACCAGGCAATGTGATATTTTGCCCCACTAACTTTTATTTTGAAGTGAAGGGCGGGTGGAATATATTTTGAATATATTTTGATATTTTGCCCCACTAACTTTTATTGTGAAGTGAAGGGCGGGTGGAATTTCTTCAAATGGTCCAACAACTTCCCGCTTGGCCCCACCAACTTTTGTCAGATTTGAACGGTCCCTGGCTTTAAAATGATTATTTTCACTTCAAGCATGGAAAATAAACAGGCAATGTGATAGTTTGCCACACTAACTTTTATCTGAAAACATCCACCCTTATTTCCACCCATGTTTTCTGGGTGTGCGTCTGAGCCTCTTCGACCAGTGACGGCGCCCCTCCGACCAGTGATGGCGCCCCTCTGGCAAGTGAAGGCGCCCCTTCGACCATTGAAGGCGCCCGCCCCTCTGGCAAGTAATCATGCGCCCCTCTGGCATGATTATTTTCACTTCAACCAGGCAATGTGATATTTTGCCCCACTAACTTTTATTTTGAAGTGAAGGGCGGGTGGAATATATTTTGAATATATTTTGATATTTTGCCCCACTAACTTTTATTGTGAAGTGAAGGGCGGGTGGAATTTCTTCAAATGGTCCAACAACTTCCCGCTTGGCCCCACCAACTTTTGTCAGATTTGAACGGTCCCTGGCTTTAAAATGATTATTTTCACTTCAAGCATGGAAAATAAACAGGCAATGTGATAGTTTGCCACACTAACTTTTATCTGAAAACATCCACCCTTATTTCCACCCATGTTTTCTGGGTGTGCGTCTGAGCCTCTTCGACCAGTGACGGCGCCCCTCCGACCAGTGATGGCGCCCCTCTGGCAAGTGAAGGCGCCCCTTCGACCATTGAAGGCGCCCGCCCCTCTGGCAAGTAATCATGCGCCCCTCTGGCATGATTATTTTCACTTCAACCAGGCAATGTGATATTTTGCCCCACTAACTTTTATTTTGAAGTGAAGGGCGGGTGGAATATATTTTGAATATATTTTGATATTTTGCCCCACTAACTTTTATTGTGAAGTGAAGGGCGGGTGGAATTTCTTCAAATGGTCCAACAACTTCCCGCTTGGCCCCACCAACTTTTGTCAGATTTGAACGGTCCCTGGCTTTAAAATGATTATTTTCACTTCAAGCATGGAAAATAAACAGGCAATGTGATAGTTTGCCACACTAACTTTTATCTGAAAACATCCACCCTTATTTCCACCCATGTTTTCTGGGTGTGCGTCTGAGCCTCTTCGACCAGTGACGGCGCCCCTCCGACCAGTGATGGCGCCCCTCTGGCAAGTGAAGGCGCCCCTTCGACCATTGAAGGCGCCCGCCCCTCTGGCAAGTAATCATGCGCCCCTCTGGCATGATTATTTTCACTTCAACCAGGCAATGTGATATTTTGCCCCACTAACTTTTATTTTGAAGTGAAGGGCGGGTGGAATATATTTTGAATATATTTTGATATTTTGCCCCACTAACTTTTATTGTGAAGTGAAGGGCGGGTGGAATTTCTTCAAATGGTCCAACAACTTCCCGCTTGGCCCCACCAACTTTTGTCAGATTTGAACGGTCCCTGGCTTTAAAATGATTATTTTCACTTCAAGCATGGAAAATAAACAGGCAATGTGATAGTTTGCCACACTAACTTTTATCTGAAAACATCCACCCTTATTTCCACCCATGTTTTCTGGGTGTGCGTCTGAGCCTCTTCGACCAGTGACGGCGCCCCTCCGACCAGTGATGGCGCCCCTCTGGCAAGTGAAGGCGCCCCTTCGACCATTGAAGGCGCCCGCCCCTCTGGCAAGTAATCATGCGCCCCTCTGGCATGATTATTTTCACTTCAACCAGGCAATGTGATATTTTGCCCCACTAACTTTTATTTTGAAGTGAAGGGCGGGTGGAATATATTTTGAATATATTTTGATATTTTGCCCCACTAACTTTTATTGTGAAGTGAAGGGCGGGTGGAATTTCTTCAAATGGTCCAACAACTTCCCGCTTGGCCCCACCAACTTTTGTCAGATTTGAACGGTCCCTGGCTTTAAAATGATTATTTTCACTTCAAGCATGGAAAATAAACAGGCAATGTGATAGTTTGCCACACTAACTTTTATCTGAAAACATCCACCCTTATTTCCACCCATGTTTTCTGGGTGTGCGTCTGAGCCTCTTCGACCAGTGACGGCGCCCCTCCGACCAGTGATGGCGCCCCTCTGGCAAGTGAAGGCGCCCCTTCGACCATTGAAGGCGCCCGCCCCTCTGGCAAGTAATCATGCGCCCCTCTGGCATGATTATTTTCACTTCAACCAGGCAATGTGATATTTTGCCCCACTAACTTTTATTTTGAAGTGAAGGGCGGGTGGAATATATTTTGAATATATTTTGATATTTTGCCCCACTAACTTTTATTGTGAAGTGAAGGGCGGGTGGAATTTCTTCAAATGGTCCAACAACTTCCCGCTTGGCCCCACCAACTTTTGTCAGATTTGAACGGTCCCTGGCTTTAAAATGATTATTTTCACTTCAAGCATGGAAAATAAACAGGCAATGTGATAGTTTGCCACACTAACTTTTATCTGAAAACATCCACCCTTATTTCCACCCATGTTTTCTGGGTGTGCGTCTGAGCCTCTTCGACCAGTGACGGCGCCCCTCCGACCAGTGATGGCGCCCCTCTGGCAAGTGAAGGCGCCCCTTCGACCATTGAAGGCGCCCGCCCCTCTGGCAAGTAATCATGCGCCCCTCTGGCATGATTATTTTCACTTCAACCAGGCAATGTGATATTTTGCCCCACTAACTTTTATTTTGAAGTGAAGGGCGGGTGGAATATATTTTGAATATATTTTGATATTTTGCCCCACTAACTTTTATTGTGAAGTGAAGGGCGGGTGGAATTTCTTCAAATGGTCCAACAACTTCCCGCTTGGCCCCACCAACTTTTGTCAGATTTGAACGGTCCCTGGCTTTAAAATGATTATTTTCACTTCAAGCATGGAAAATAAACAGGCAATGTGATAGTTTGCCACACTAACTTTTATCTGAAAACATCCACCCTTATTTCCACCCATGTTTTCTGGGTGTGCGTCTGAGCCTCTTCGACCAGTGACGGCGCCCCTCCGACCAGTGATGGCGCCCCTCTGGCAAGTGAAGGCGCCCCTTCGACCATTGAAGGCGCCCGCCCCTCTGGCAAGTAATCATGCGCCCCTCTGGCATGATTATTTTCACTTCAACCAGGCAATGTGATATTTTGCCCCACTAACTTTTATTTTGAAGTGAAGGGCGGGTGGAATATATTTTGAATATATTTTGATATTTTGCCCCACTAACTTTTATTGTGAAGTGAAGGGCGGGTGGAATTTCTTCAAATGGTCCAACAACTTCCCGCTTGGCCCCACCAACTTTTGTCAGATTTGAACGGTCCCTGGCTTTAAAATGATTATTTTCACTTCAAGCATGGAAAATAAACAGGCAATGTGATAGTTTGCCACACTAACTTTTATCTGAAAACATCCACCCTTATTTCCACCCATGTTTTCTGGGTGTGCGTCTGAGCCTCTTCGACCAGTGACGGCGCCCCTCCGACCAGTGATGGCGCCCCTCTGGCAAGTGAAGGCGCCCCTTCGACCATTGAAGGCGCCCGCCCCTCTGGCAAGTAATCATGCGCCCCTCTGGCATGATTATTTTCACTTCAACCAGGCAATGTGATATTTTGCCCCACTAACTTTTATTTTGAAGTGAAGGGCGGGTGGAATATATTTTGAATATATTTTGATATTTTGCCCCACTAACTTTTATTGTGAAGTGAAGGGCGGGTGGAATTTCTTCAAATGGTCCAACAACTTCCCGCTTGGCCCCACCAACTTTTGTCAGATTTGAACGGTCCCTAGCTTTAAAATGATTATGTTCACTTCAAGCATGGAAAATAAACAGGCAATGTGATAGTTTGCCACACTAACTTTTATCTGAAAACATCCACCCTTATTTCCACCCATGTTTTCTGGGTGTGCGTCTGAGCCTCTTCGACCAGTGACGGCGCCCCTCCGACCAGTGATGGCGCCCCTCTGGCAAGTGAAGGCGCCCCTTCGACCATTGAAGGCGCCCGCCCCTCTGGCAAGTAATCATGCGCCCCTCTGGCATGATTATTTTCACTTCAACCAGGCAATGTGATATTTTGCCCCACTAACTTTTATTTTGAAGTGAAGGGCGGGTGGAATATATTTTGAATATATTTTGATATTTTGCCCCACTAACTTTTATTGTGAAGTGAAGGGCGGGTGGAATTTCTTCAAATGGTCCAACAACTTCCCGCTTGGCCCCACCAACTTTTGTCAGATTTGAACGGTCCCTGGCTTTAAAATGATTATTTTCACTTCAAGCATGGAAAATAAACAGGCAATGTGATAGTTTGCCACACTAACTTTTATCTGAAAACATCCACCCTTATTTCCACCCATGTTTTCTGGGTGTGCGTCTGAGCCTCTTCGACCAGTGACGGCGCCCCTCCGACCAGTGATGGCGCCCCTCTGGCAAGTGAAGGCGCCCCTTCGACCATTGAAGGCGCCCGCCCCTCTGGCAAGTAATCATGCGCCCCTCTGGCATGATTATTTTCACTTCAACCAGGCAAAGTGATATTTTGCCCCACTAACTTTTATTTTGAAGTGAAGGGCGGGTGGAATATATTTTGAATATATTTTGATATTTTGCCCCACTAACTTTTATTGTGAAGTGAAGGGCGGGTGGAATTTCTTCAAATGGTCCAACAACTTCCCGCTTGGCCCCACCAACTTTTGTCAGATTTGAACGGTCCCTGGCTTTAAAATGATGATTTTCACTTCAAGCATGGAAAATAAACAGGCAATGTGATAGTTTGCCACACTAACTTTTATCTGAAAACATCCACCCTTATTTCCACCCATGTTTTCTGGGTGTGCGTCTGAGCCTCTTCGACCAGTGACGGCGCCCCTCCGACCAGTGATGGCGCCCCTCTGGCAAGTGAAGGCGCCCCTTCGACCATTGAAGGCGCCCGCCCCTCTGGCAAGTAATCATGCGCCCCTCTGGCATGATTATTTTCACTTCAACCAGGCAATGTGATATTTTGCCCCACTAACTTTTATTTTGAAGTGGAGGGCGGGTGGAATATATTTTGAATATATTTTGATATTTTGCCCCACTAACTTTTATTGTGAAGTGAAGGGCGGGTGGAATTTCTTCAAATGGTCCAACAACTTCCCGCTTGGCCCCACCAACTTTTGTCAGATTTGAACGGTCCCTGGCTTTAAAATGATTATTTTCACTTCAAGCATGGAAAATAAACAGGCAATGTGATAGTTTGCCACACTAACTTTTATCTGAAAACATCCACCCTTATTTCCACCCATGTTTTCTGGGTGTGCGTCTGAGCCTCTTCGACCAGTGACGGCGCCCCTCCGACCAGTGATGGCGCCCCTCTGGCAAGTGAAGGCGCCCCTTCGACCATTGAAGGCGCCCGCCCCTCTGGCAAGTAATCATGCGCCCCTCTGGCATGATTATTTTCACTTCAACCAGGCAATGTGATATTTTGCCCCACTAACTTTTATTTTGAAGTGAAGGGCGGGTGGAATATATTTTGAATATATTTTGATATTTTGCCCCACTAACTTTTATTGTGAAGTGAAGGGCGGGTGGAATTTCTTCAAATGGTCCAACAACTTCCCGCTTGGCCCCACCAACTTTTGTCAGATTTGAACGGTCCCTGGCTTTAAAATGATTATTTTCACTTCAAGCATGGAAAATAAACAGGCAATGTGATAGTTTGCCACACTAACTTTTATCTGAAAACATCCACCCTTATTTCCACCCATGTTTTCTGGGTGTGCGTCTGAGCCTCTTCGACCAGTGACGGCGCCCCTCCGACCAGTGATGGCGCCCCTCTGGCAAGTGAAGGCGCCCCTTCGACCATTGAAGGCGCCCGCCCCTCTGGCAAGTAATCATGCGCCCCTCTGGCATGATTATTTTCACTTCAACCAGGCAATGTGATATTTTGCCCCACTAACTTTTATTTTGAAGTGAAGGGCGGGTGGAATATATTTTGAATATATTTTGATATTTTGCCCCACTAACTTTTATTGTGAAGTGAAGGGCGGGTGGAATTTCTTCAAATGGTCCAACAACTTCCCGCTTGGCCCCACCAACTTTTGTCAGATTTGAACGGTCCCTGGCTTTAAAATGATTATTTTCACTTCAAGCATGGAAAATAAACAGGCAATGTGATAGTTTGCCACACTAACTTTTATCTGAAAACATCCACCCTTATTTCCACCCATGTTTTCTGGGTGTGCGTCTGAGCCTCTTCGACCAGTGACGGCGCCCCTCCGACCAGTGATGGCGCCCCTCTGGCAAGTGAAGGCGCCCCTTCGACCATTGAAGGCGCCCGCCCCTCTGGCAAGTAATCATGCGCCCCTCTGGCATGATTATTTTCACTTCAACCAGGCAATGTGATATTTTGCCCCACTAACTTTTATTTTGAAGTGAAGGGCGGGTGGAATATATTTTGAATATATTTTGATATTTTGCCCCACTAACTTTTATTGTGAAGTGAAGGGCGGGTGGAATTTCTTCAAATGGTCCAACAACTTCCCGCTTGGCCCCACCAACTTTTGTCAGATTTGAACGGTCCCTGGCTTTAAAATGATTATTTTCACTTCAAGCATGGAAAATAAACAGGCAATGTGATAGTTTGCCACACTAACTTTTATCTGAAAACATCCACCCTTATTTCCACCCATGTTTTCTGGGTGTGCGTCTGAGCCTCTTCGACCAGTGACGGCGCCCCTCCGACCAGTGATGGCGCCCCTCTGGCAAGTGAAGGCGCCCCTTCGACCATTGAAGGCGCCCGCCCCTCTGGCAAGTAATCATGCGCCCCTCTGGCATGATTATTTTCACTTCAACCAGGCAATGTGATATTTTGCCCCACTAACTTTTATTTTGAAGTGAAGGGCGGGTGGAATATATTTTGAATATATTTTGATATTTTGCCCCACTAACTTTTATTGTGAAGTGAAGGGCGGGTGGAATTTCTTCAAATGGTCCAACAACTTCCCGCTTGGCCCCACCAACTTTTGTCAGATTTGAACGGTCCCTGGCTTTAAAATGATTATTTTCACTTCAAGCATGGAAAATAAACAGGCAATGTGATAGTTTGCCACACTAACTTTTATCTGAAAACATCCACCCTTATTTCCACCCATGTTTTCTGGGTGTGCGTCTGAGCCTCTTCGACCAGTGACGGCGCCCCTCCGACCAGTGATGGCGCCCCTCTGGCAAGTGAAGGCGCCCCTTCGACCATTGAAGGCGCCCGCCCCTCTGGCAAGTAATCATGCGCCCCTCTGGCATGATTATTTTCACTTCAACCAGGCAATGTGATATTTTGCCCCACTAACTTTTATTTTGAAGTGAAGGGCGGGTGGAATATATTTTGAATATATTTTGATATTTTGCCCCACTAACTTTTATTGTGAAGTGAAGGGCGGGTGGAATTTCTTCAAATGGTCCAACAACTTCCCGCTTGGCCCCACCAACTTTTGTCAGATTTGAACGGTCCCTGGCTTTAAAATGATTATTTTCACTTCAAGCATGGAAAATAAACAGGCAATGTGATAGTTTGCCACACTAACTTTTATCTGAAAACATCCACCCTTATTTCCACCCATGTTTTCTGGGTGTGCGTCTGAGCCTCTTCGACCAGTGACGGCGCCCCTCCGACCAGTGATGGCGCCCCTCTGGCAAGTGAAGGCGCCCCTTCGACCATTGAAGGCGCCCGCCCCTCTGGCAAGTAATCATGCGCCCCTCTGGCATGATTATTTTCACTTCAACCAGGCAATGTGATATTTTGCCCCACTAACTTTTATTTTGAAGTGAAGGGCGGGTGGAATATATTTTGAATATATTTTGATATTTTGCCCCACTAACTTTTATTGTGAAGTGAAGGGCGGGTGGAATTTCTTCAAATGGTCCAACAACTTCCCGCTTGGCCCCACCAACTTTTGTCAGATTTGAACGGTCCCTGGCTTTAAAATGATTATTTTCACTTCAAGCATGGAAAATAAACAGGCAATGTGATAGTTTGCCACACTAACTTTTATCTGAAAACATCCACCCTTATTTCCACCCATGTTTTCTGGGTGTGCGTCTCAGCCTCTTCGACCAGTGACGGCGCCCCTCCGACCAGTGATGGCGCCCCTCTGGCAAGTGAAGGCGCCCCTTCGACCATTGAAGGCGCCCGCCCCTCTGGCAAGTAATCATGCGCCCCTCTGGCATGATTATTTTCACTTCAACCAGGCAATGTGATATTTTGCCCCACTAACTTTTATTTTGAAGTGAAGGGCGGGTGGAATATATTTTGAATATATTTTGATATTTTGCCCCACTAACTTTTATTGTGAAGTGAAGGGCGGGTGGAATTTCTTCAAATGGTCCAACAACTTCCCGCTTGGCCCCACCAACTTTTGTCAGATTTGAACGGTCCCTGGCTTTAAAATGATTATTTTCACTTCAAGCATGGAAAATAAACAGGCAATGTGATAGTTTGCCACACTAACTTTTATCTGAAAACATCCACCCTTATTTCCACCCATGTTTTCTGGGTGTGCGTCTGAGCCTCTTCGACCAGTGACGGCGCCCCTCCGACCAGTGATGGCGCCCCTCTGGCAAGTGAAGGCGCCCCTTCGACCATTGAAGGCGCCCGCCCCTCTGGCAAGTAATCATGCGCCCCTCTGGCATGATTATTTTCACTTCAACCAGGCAATGTGATATTTTGCCCCACTAACTTTTATTTTGAAGTGAAGGGCGGGTGGAATATATTTTGAATATATTTTGATATTTTGCCCCACTAACTTTTATTGTGAAGTGAAGGGCGGGTGGAATTTCTTCAAATGGTCCAACAACTTCCCGCTTGGCCCCACCAACTTTTGTCAGATTTGAACGGTCCCTGGCTTTAAAATGATTATTTTCACTTCAAGCATGGAAAATAAACAGGCAATGTGATAGTTTGCCACACTAACTTTTATCTGAAAACATCCACCCTTATTTCCACCCATGTTTTCTGGGTGTGCGTCTGAGCCTCTTCGACCAGTGACGGCGCCCCTCCGACCAGTGATGGCGCCCCTCTGGCAAGTGAAGGCGCCCCTTCGACCATTGAAGGCGCCCGCCCCTCTGGCAAGTAATCATGCGCCCCTCTGGCATGATTATTTTCACTTCAACCAGGCAATGTGATATTTTGCCCCACTAACTTTTATTTTGAAGTGAAGGGCGGGTGGAATATATTTTGAATATATTTTGATATTTTGCCCCACTAACTTTTATTGTGAAGTGAAGGGCGGGTGGAATTTCTTCAAATGGTCCAACAACTTCCCGCTTGGCCCCACCAACTTTTGTCAGATTTGAACGGTCCCTGGCTTTAAAATGATGATTTTCACTTCAAGCATGGAAAATAAACAGGCAATGTGATAGTTTGCCACACTAACTTTTATCTGAAAACATCCACCCTTATTTCCACCCATGTTTTCTGGGTGTGCGTCTGAGCCTCTTCGACCAGTGACGGCGCCCCTCCGACCAGTGATGGCGCCCCTCTGGCAAGTGAAGGCGCCCCTTCGACCATTGAAGGCGCCCGCCCCTCTGGCAAGTAATCATGCGCCCCTCTGGCATGATTATTTTCACTTCAACCAGGCAATGTGATATTTTGCCCCACTAACTTTTATTTTGAAGTGAAGGGCGGGTGGAATATATTTTGAATATATTTTGATATTTTGCCCCACTAACTTTTATTGTGAAGTGAAGGGCGGGTGGAATTTCTTCAAATGGTCCAACAACTTCCCGCTTGGCCCCACCAACTTTTGTCAGATTTGAACGGTCCCTAGCTTTAAAATGATTATGTTCACTTCAAGCATGGAAAATAAACAGGCAATGTGATAGTTTGCCACACTAACTTTTATCTGAAAACATCCACCCTTATTTCCACCCATGTTTTCTGGGTGTGCGTCTGAGCCTCTTCGACCAGTGACGGCGCCCCTCCGACCAGTGATGGCGCCCCTCTGGCAAGTGAAGGCGCCCCTTCGACCATTGAAGGCGCCCGCCCCTCTGGCAAGTAATCATGCGCCCCTCTGGCATGATTATTTTCACTTCAACCAGGCAATGTGATATTTTGCCCCACTAACTTTTATTTTGAAGTGAAGGGCGGGTGGAATATATTTTGAATATATTTTGATATTTTGCCCCACTAACTTTTATTGTGAAGTGAAGGGCGGGTGGAATTTCTTCAAATGGTCCAACAACTTCCCGCTTGGCCCCACCAACTTTTGTCAGATTTGAACGGTCCCTGGCTTTAAAATGATTATTTTCACTTCAAGCATGGAAAATAAACAGGCAATGTGATAGTTTGCCACACTAACTTTTATCTGAAAACATCCACCCTTATTTCCACCCATGTTTTCTGGGTGTGCGTCTGAGCCTCTTCGACCAGTGACGGCGCCCCTCCGACCAGTGATGGCGCCCCTCTGGCAAGTGAAGGCGCCCCTTCGACCATTGAAGGCGCCCGCCCCTCTGGCAAGTAATCATGCGCCCCTCTGGCATGATTATTTTCACTTCAACCAGGCAATGTGATATTTTGCCCCACTAACTTTTATTTTGAAGTGAAGGGCGGGTGGAATATACTTTGAATATATTTTGATATTTTGCCCCACTAACTTTTATTGTGAAGTGAAGGGCGGGTGGAATTTCTTCAAATGGTCCAACAACTTCCCGCTTGGCCCCACCAACTTTTGTCAGATTTGAACGGTCCCTGGCTTTAAAATGATTATTTTCACTTCAAGCATGGAAAATAAACAGGCAATGTGATAGTTTGCCACACTAACTTTTATCTGAAAACATCCACCCTTATTTCCACCCATGTTTTCTGGGTGTGCGTCTGAGCCTCTTCGACCAGTGACGGCGCCCCTCCGACCAGTGATGGCGCCCCTCTGGCAAGTGAAGGCGCCCCTTCGACCATTGAAGGCGCCCGCCCCTCTGGCAAGTAATCATGCGCCCCTCTGGCATGATTATTTTCACTTCAACCAGGCAATGTGATATTTTGCCCCACTAACTTTTATTTTGAAGTGAAGGGCGGGTGGAATATATTTTGAATATATTTTGATATTTTGCCCCACTAACTTTTATTGTGAAGTGAAGGGCGGGTGGAATTTCTTCAAATGGTCCAACAACTTCCCGCTTGGCCCCACCAACTTTTGTCAGATTTGAACGGTCCCTGGCTTTAAAATGATTATTTTCACTTCAAGCATGGAAAATAAACAGGCAATGTGATAGTTTGCCACACTAACTTTTATCTGAAAACATCCACCCTTATTTCCACCCATGTTTTCTGGGTGTGCGTCTGAGCCTCTTCGACCAGTGACGGCGCCCCTCCGACCAGTGATGGCGCCCCTCTGGCAAGTGAAGGCGCCCCTTCGACCATTGAAGGCGCCCGCCCCTCTGGCAAGTAATCATGCGCCCCTCTGGCATGATTATTTTCACTTCAACCAGGCAATGTGATATTTTGCCCCACTAACTTTTATTTTGAAGTGAAGGGCGGGTGGAATATATTTTGAATATATTTTGATATTTTGCCCCACTAACTTTTATTGTGAAGTGAAGGGCGGGTGGAATTTCTTCAAATGGTCCAACAACTTCCCGCTTGGCCCCACCAACTTTTGTCAGATTTGAACGGTCCCTGGCTTTAAAATGATGATTTTCACTTCAAGCATGGAAAATAAACAGGCAATGTGATAGTTTGCCACACTAACATTTATCTGAAAACATCCACCCTTATTTCCACCCATGTTTTCTGGGTGTGCGTCTGAGCCTCTTCGACCAGTGACGGCGCCCCTCCGACCAGTGATGGCGCCCCTCTGGCAAGTGAAGGCGCCCCTTCGACCATTGAAGGCGCCCGCCCCTCTGGCAAGTAATCATGCGCCCCTCTGGCATGATTATTTTCACTTCAACCAGGCAATGTGATATTTTGCCCCACTAACTTTTATTTTGAAGTGAAGGGCGGGTGGAATATATTTTGAATATATTTTGATATTTTGCCCCACTAACTTTTATTGTGAAGTGAAGGGCGGGTGGAATTTCTTCAAATGGTCCAACAACTTCCCGCTTGGCCCCACCAACTTTTGTCAGATTTGAACGGTCCCTGGCTTTAAAATGATTATTTTCACTTCAAGCATGGAAAATAAACAGGCAATGTGATAGTTTGCCACACTAACTTTTATCTGAAAACATCCACCCTTATTTCCACCCATGTTTTCTGGGTGTGCGTCTGAGCCTCTTCGACCAGTGACGGCGCCCCTCCGACCAGTGATGGCGCCCCTCTGGCAAGTGAAGGCGCCCCTTCGACCATTGAAGGCGCCCGCCCCTCTGGCAAGTAATCATGCGCCCCTCTGGCATGATTATTTTCACTTCAACCAGGCAATGTGATATTTTGCCCCACTAACTTTTATTTTGAAGTGAAGGGCGGGTGGAATATATTTTGAATATATTTTGATATTTTGCCCCACTAACTTTTATTGTGAAGTGAAGGGCGGGTGGAATTTCTTCAAATGGTCCAACAACTTCCCGCTTGGCCCCACCAACTTTTGTCAGATTTGAACGGTCCCTGGCTTTAAAATGATTATTTTCACTTCAAGCATGGAAAATAAACAGGCAATGTGATAGTTTGCCACACTAACTTTTATCTGAAAACATCCACCCTTATTTCCACCCATGTTTTCTGGGTGTGCGTCTGAGCCTCTTCGACCAGTGACGGCGCCCCTCCGACCAGTGATGGCGCCCCTCTGGCAAGTGAAGGCGCCCCTTCGACCATTGAAGGCGCCCGCCCCTCTGGCAAGTAATCATGCGCCCCTCTGGCATGATTATTTTCACTTCAACCAGGCAATGTGATATTTTGCCCCACTAACTTTTATTTTGAAGTGAAGGGCGGGTGGAATATATTTTGAATATATTTTGATATTTTGCCCCACTAACTTTTATTGTGAAGTGAAGGGCGGGTGGAATTTCTTCAAATGGTCCAACAACTTCCCGCTTGGCCCCACCAACTTTTGTCAGATTTGAACGGTCCCTGGCTTTAAAATGATTATTTTCACTTCAAGCATGGAAAATAAACAGGCAATGTGATAGTTTGCCACACTAACTTTTATCTGAAAACATCCACCCTTATTTCCACCCATGTTTTCTGGGTGTGCGTCTGAGCCTCTTCGACCAGTGACGGCGCCCCTCCGACCAGTGATGGCGCCCCTCTGGCAAGTGAAGGCGCCCCTTCGACCATTGAAGGCGCCCGCCCCTCTGGCAAGTAATCATGCGCCCCTCTGGCATGATTATTTTCACTTCAACCAGGCAATGTGATATTTTGCCCCACTAACTTTTATTTTGAAGTGAAGGGCGGGTGGAATATATTTTGAATATATTTTGATATTTTGCCCCACTAACTTTTATTGTGAAGTGAAGGGCGGGTGGAATTTCTTCAAATGGTCCAACAACTTCCCGCTTGGCCCCACCAACTTTTGTCAGATTTGAACGGTCCCTGGCTTTAAAATGATTATTTTCACTTCAAGCATGGAAAATAAACAGGCAATGTGATAGTTTGCCACACTAACTTTTATCTGAAAACATCCACCCTTATTTCCACCCATGTTTTCTGGGTGTGCGTCTGAGCCTCTTCGACCAGTGACGGCGCCCCTCCGACCAGTGATGGCGCCCCTCTGGCAAGTGAAGGCGCCCCTTCGACCATTGAAGGCGCCCGCCCCTCTGGCAAGTAATCATGCGCCCCTCTGGCATGATTATTTTCACTTCAACCAGGCAATGTGATATTTTGCCCCACTAACTTTTATTTTGAAGTGAAGGGCGGGTGGAATATATTTTGAATATATTTTGATATTTTGCCCCACTAACTTTTATTGTGAAGTGAAGGGCGGGTGGAATTTCTTCAAATGGTCCAACAACTTCCCGCTTGGCCCCACCAACTTTTGTCAGATTTGAACGGTCCCTGGCTTTAAAATGATTATTTTCACTTCAAGCATGGAAAATAAACAGGCAATGTGATAGTTTGCCACACTAACTTTTATCTGAAAACATCCACCCTTATTTCCACCCATGTTTTCTGGGTGTGCGTCTGAGCCTCTTCGACCAGTGACGGCGCCCCTCCGACCAGTGATGGCGCCCCTCTGGCAAGTGAAGGCGCCCCTTCGACCATTGAAGGCGCCCGCCCCTCTGGCAAGTAATCATGCGCCCCTCTGGCATGATTATTTTCACTTCAACCAGGCAATGTGATATTTTGCCCCACTAACTTTTATTTTGAAGTGAAGGGCGGGTGGAATATATTTTGAATATATTTTGATATTTTGCCCCACTAACTTTTATTGTGAAGTGAAGGGCGGGTGGAATTTCTTCAAATGGTCCAACAACTTCCCGCTTGGCCCCACCAACTTTTGTCAGATTTGAACGGTCCCTGGCTTTAAAATGATTATTTTCACTTCAAGCATGGAAAATAAACAGGCAATGTGATAGTTTGCCACACTAACTTTTATCTGAAAACATCCACCCTTATTTCCACCCATGTTTTCTGGGTGTGCGTCTGAGCCTCTTCGACCAGTGACGGCGCCCCTCCGACCAGTGATGGCGCCCCTCTGGCAAGTGAAGGCGCCCCTTCGACCATTGAAGGCGCCCGCCCCTCTGGCAAGTAATCATGCGCCCCTCTGGCATGATTATTTTCACTTCAACCAGGCAATGTGATATTTTGCCCCACTAACTTTTATTTTGAAGTGAAGGGCGGGTGGAATATATTTTGAATATATTTTGATATTTTGCCCCACTAACTTTTATTGTGAAGTGAAGGGCGGGTGGAATTTCTTCAAATGGTCCAACAACTTCCCGCTTGGCCCCACCAACTTTTGTCAGATTTGAACGGTCCCTAGCTTTAAAATGATTATGTTCACTTCAAGCATGGAAAATAAACAGGCAATGTGATAGTTTGCCACACTAACTTTTATCTGAAAACATCCACCCTTATTTCCACCCATGTTTTCTGGGTGTGCGTCTGAGCCTCTTCGACCAGTGACGGCGCCCCTCCGACCAGTGATGGCGCCCCTCTGGCAAGTGAAGGCGCCCCTTCGACCATTGAAGGCGCCCGCCCCTCTGGCAAGTAATCATGCGCCCCTCTGGCATGATTATTTTCACTTCAACCAGGCAATGTGATATTTTGCCCCACTAACTTTTATTTTGAAGTGAAGGGCGGGTGGAATATATTTTGAATATATTTTGATATTTTGCCCCACTAACTTTTATTGTGAAGTGAAGGGCGGGTGGAATTTCTTCAAATGGTCCAACAACTTCCCGCTTGGCCCCACCAACTTTTGTCAGATTTGAACGGTCCCTGGCTTTAAAATGATTATTTTCACTTCAAGCATGGAAAATAAACAGGCAATGTGATAGTTTGCCACACTAACTTTTATCTGAAAACATCCACCCTTATTTCCACCCATGTTTTCTGGGTGTGCGTCTGAGCCTCTTCGACCAGTGACGGCGCCCCTCCGACCAGTGATGGCGCCCCTCTGGCAAGTGAAGGCGCCCCTTCGACCATTGAAGGCGCCCGCCCCTCTGGCAAGTAATCATGCGCCCCTCTGGCATGATTATTTTCACTTCAACCAGGCAATGTGATATTTTGCCCCACTAACTTTTATTTTGAAGTGAAGGGCGGGTGGAATATATTTTGAATATATTTTGATATTTTGCCCCACTAACTTTTATTGTGAAGTGAAGGGCGGGTGGAATTTCTTCAAATGGTCCAACAACTTCCCGCTTGGCCCCACCAACTTTTGTCAGATTTGAACGGTCCCTGGCTTTAAAATGATTATTTTCACTTCAAGCATGGAAAATAAACAGGCAATGTGATAGTTTGCCACACTAACTTTTATCTGAAAACATCCACCCTTATTTCCACCCATGTTTTCTGGGTGTGCGTCTGAGCCTCTTCGACCAGTGACGGCGCCCCTCCGACCAGTGATGGCGCCCCTCTGGCAAGTGAAGGCGCCCCTTCGACCATTGAAGGCGCCCGCCCCTCTGGCAAGTAATCATGCGCCCCTCTGGCATGATTATTTTCACTTCAACCAGGCAATGTGATATTTTGCCCCACTAACTTTTATTTTGAAGTGAAGGGCGGGTGGAATATATTTTGAATATATTTTGATATTTTGCCCCACTAACTTTTATTGTGAAGTGAAGGGCGGGTGGAATTTCTTCAAATGGTCCAACAACTTCCCGCTTGGCCCCACCAACTTTTATCAGATTTGAACGGTCCCTGGCTTTAAAATGATTATTTTCACTTCAAGCATGGAAAATAAACAGGCAATGTGATAGTTTGCCACACTAACTTTTATCTGAAAACATCCACCCTTATTTCCACCCATGTTTTCTGGGTGTGCGTCTCAGCCTCTTCGACCAGTGACGGCGCCCCTCCGACCAGTGATGGCGCCCCTCTGGCAAGTGAAGGCGCCCCTTCGACCATTGAAGGCGCCCGCCCCTCTGGCAAGTAATCATGCGCCCCTCTGGCATGATTATTTTCACTTCAACCAGGCAATGTGATATTTTGCCCCACTAACTTTTATTTTGAAGTGAAGGGCGGGTGGAATATATTTTGAATATATTTTGATATTTTGCCCCACTAACTTTTATTGTGAAGTGAAGGGCGGGTGGAATTTCTTCAAATGGTCCAACAACTTCCCGCTTGGCCCCACCAACTTTTGTCAGATTTGAACGGTCCCTGGCTTTAAAATGATTATTTTCACTTCAAGCATGGAAAATAAACAGGCAATGTGATAGTTTGCCACACTAACTTTTATCTGAAAACATCCACCCTTATTTCCACCCATGTTTTCTGGGTGTGCGTCTGAGCCTCTTCGACCAGTGACGGCGCCCCTCCGACCAGTGATGGCGCCCCTCTGGCAAGTGAAGGCGCCCCTTCGACCATTGAAGGCGCCCGCCCCTCTGGCAAGTAATCATGCGCCCCTCTGGCATGATTATTTTCACTTCAACCAGGCAATGTGATATTTTGCCCCACTAACTTTTATTTTGAAGTGAAGGGCGGGTGGAATATATTTTGAATATATTTTGATATTTTGCCCCACTAACTTTTATTGTGAAGTGAAGGGCGGGTGGAATTTCTTCAAATGGTCCAACAACTTCCCGCTTGGCCCCACCAACTTTTGTCAGATTTGAACGGTCCCTGGCTTTAAAATGATTATTTTCACTTCAAGCATGGAAAATAAACAGGCAATGTGATAGTTTGCCACACTAACTTTTATCTGAAAACATCCACCCTTATTTCCACCCATGTTTTCTGGGTGTGCGTCTGAGCCTCTTCGACCAGTGACGGCGCCCCTCCGACCAGTGATGGCGCCCCTCTGGCAAGTGAAGGCGCCCCTTCGACCATTGAAGGCGCCCGCCCCTCTGGCAAGTAATCATGCGCCCCTCTGGCATGATTATTTTCACTTCAACCAGGCAATGTGATATTTTGCCCCACTAACTTTTATTTTGAAGTGAAGGGCGGGTGGAATATATTTTGAATATATTTTGATATTTTGCCCCACTAACTTTTATTGTGAAGTGAAGGGCGGGTGGAATTTCTTCAAATGGTCCAACAACTTCCCGCTTGGCCCCACCAACTTTTGTCAGATTTGAACGGTCCCTGGCTTTAAAATGATGATTTTCACTTCAAGCATGGAAAATAAACAGGCAATGTGATAGTTTGCCACACTAACTTTTATCTGAAAACATCCACCCTTATTTCCACCCATGTTTTCTGGGTGTGCGTCTGAGCCTCTTCGACCAGTGACGGCGCCCCTCCGACCAGTGATGGCGCCCCTCTGGCAAGTGAAGGCGCCCCTTCGACCATTGAAGGCGCCCGCCCCTCTGGCAAGTAATCATGCGCCCCTCTGGCATGATTATTTTCACTTCAACCAGGCAATGTGATATTTTGCCCCACTAACTTTTATTTTGAAGTGAAGGGCGGGTGGAATATATTTTGAATATATTTTGATATTTTGCCCCACTAACTTTTATTGTGAAGTGAAGGGCGGGTGGAATTTCTTCAAATGGTCCAACAACTTCCCGCTTGGCCCCACCAACTTTTGTCAGATTTGAACGGTCCCTAGCTTTAAAATGATTATGTTCACTTCAAGCATGGAAAATAAACAGGCAATGTGATAGTTTGCCACACTAACTTTTATCTGAAAACATCCACCCTTATTTCCACCCATGTTTTCTGGGTGTGCGTCTGAGCCTCTTCGACCAGTGACGGCGCCCCTCCGACCAGTGATGGCGCCCCTCTGGCAAGTGAAGGCGCCCCTTCGACCATTGAAGGCGCCCGCCCCTCTGGCAAGTAATCATGCGCCCCTCTGGCATGATTATTTTCACTTCAACCAGGCAATGTGATATTTTGCCCCACTAACTTTTATTTTGAAGTGAAGGGCGGGTGGAATATATTTTGAATATATTTTGATATTTTGCCCCACTAACTTTTATTGTGAAGTGAAGGGCGGGTGGAATTTCTTCAAATGGTCCAACAACTTCCCGCTTGGCCCCACCAACTTTTGTCAGATTTGAACGGTCCCTGGCTTTAAAATGATTATTTTCACTTCAAGCATGGAAAATAAACAGGCAATGTGATAGTTTGCCACACTAACTTTTATCTGAAAACATCCACCCTTATTTCCACCCATGTTTTCTGGGTGTGCGTCTGAGCCTCTTCGACCAGTGACGGCGCCCCTCCGACCAGTGATGGCGCCCCTCTGGCAAGTGAAGGCGCCCCTTCGACCATTGAAGGCGCCCGCCCCTCTGGCAAGTAATCATGCGCCCCTCTGGCATGATTATTTTCACTTCAACCAGGCAATGTGATATTTTGCCCCACTAACTTTTATTTTGAAGTGAAGGGCGGGTGGAATATACTTTGAATATATTTTGATATTTTGCCCCACTAACTTTTATTGTGAAGTGAAGGGCGGGTGGAATTTCTTCAAATGGTCCAACAACTTCCCGCTTGGCCCCACCAACTTTTGTCAGATTTGAACGGTCCCTGGCTTTAAAATGATTATTTTCACTTCAAGCATGGAAAATAAACAGGCAATGTGATAGTTTGCCACACTAACTTTTATCTGAAAACATCCACCCTTATTTCCACCCATGTTTTCTGGGTGTGCGTCTGAGCCTCTTCGACCAGTGACGGCGCCCCTCCGACCAGTGATGGCGCCCCTCTGGCAAGTGAAGGCGCCCCTTCGACCATTGAAGGCGCCCGCCCCTCTGGCAAGTAATCATGCGCCCCTCTGGCATGATTATTTTCACTTCAACCAGGCAATGTGATATTTTGCCCCACTAACTTTTATTTTGAAGTGAAGGGCGGGTGGAATATATTTTGAATATATTTTGATATTTTGCCCCACTAACTTTTATTGTGAAGTGAAGGGCGGGTGGAATTTCTTCAAATGGTCCAACAACTTCCCGCTTGGCCCCACCAACTTTTGTCAGATTTGAACGGTCCCTGGCTTTAAAATGATTATTTTCACTTCAAGCATGGAAAATAAACAGGCAATGTGATAGTTTGCCACACTAACTTTTATCTGAAAACATCCACCCTTATTTCCACCCATGTTTTCTGGGTGTGCGTCTGAGCCTCTTCGACCAGTGACGGCGCCCCTCCGACCAGTGATGGCGCCCCTCTGGCAAGTGAAGGCGCCCCTTCGACCATTGAAGGCGCCCGCCCCTCTGGCAAGTAATCATGCGCCCCTCTGGCATGATTATTTTCACTTCAACCAGGCAATGTGATATTTTGCCCCACTAACTTTTATTTTGAAGTGAAGGGCGGGTGGAATATATTTTGAATATATTTTGATATTTTGCCCCACTAACTTTTATTGTGAAGTGAAGGGCGGGTGGAATTTCTTCAAATGGTCCAACAACTTCCCGCTTGGCCCCACCAACTTTTGTCAGATTTGAACGGTCCCTGGCTTTAAAATGATGATTTTCACTTCAAGCATGGAAAATAAACAGGCAATGTGATAGTTTGCCACACTAACTTTTATCTGAAAACATCCACCCTTATTTCCACCCATGTTTTCTGGGTGTGCGTCTGAGCCTCTTCGACCAGTGACGGCGCCCCTCCGACCAGTGATGGCGCCCCTCTGGCAAGTGAAGGCGCCCCTTCGACCATTGAAGGCGCCCGCCCCTCTGGCAAGTAATCATGCGCCCCTCTGGCATGATTATTTTCACTTCAACCAGGCAATGTGATATTTTGCCCCACTAACTTTTATTTTGAAGTGAAGGGCGGGTGGAATATATTTTGAATATATTTTGATATTTTGCCCCACTAACTTTTATTGTGAAGTGAAGGGCGGGTGGAATTTCTTCAAATGGTCCAACAACTTCCCGCTTGGCCCCACCAACTTTTGTCAGATTTGAACGGTCCCTGGCTTTAAAATGATTATTTTCACTTCAAGCATGGAAAATAAACAGGCAATGTGATAGTTTGCCACACTAACTTTTATCTGAAAACATCCACCCTTATTTCCACCCATGTTTTCTGGGTGTGCGTCTGAGCCTCTTCGACCAGTGACGGCGCCCCTCCGACCAGTGATGGCGCCCCTCTGGCAAGTGAAGGCGCCCCTTCGACCATTGAAGGCGCCCGCCCCTCTGGCAAGTAATCATGCGCCCCTCTGGCATGATTATTTTCACTTCAACCAGGCAATGTGATATTTTGCCCCACTAACTTTTATTTTGAAGTGAAGGGCGGGTGGAATATATTTTGAATATATTTTGATATTTTGCCCCACTAACTTTTATTGTGAAGTGAAGGGCGGGTGGAATTTCTTCAAATGGTCCAACAACTTCCCGCTTGGCCCCACCAACTTTTGTCAGATTTGAACGGTCCCTGGCTTTAAAATGATTATTTTCACTTCAAGCATGGAAAATAAACAGGCAATGTGATAGTTTGCCACACTAACTTTTATCTGAAAACATCCACCCTTATTTCCACCCATGTTTTCTGGGTGTGCGTCTGAGCCTCTTCGACCAGTGACGGCGCCCCTCCGACCAGTGATGGCGCCCCTCTGGCAAGTGAAGGCGCCCCTTCGACCATTGAAGGCGCCCGCCCCTCTGGCAAGTAATCATGCGCCCCTCTGGCATGATTATTTTCACTTCAACCAGGCAATGTGATATTTTGCCCCACTAACTTTTATTTTGAAGTGAAGGGCGGGTGGAATATATTTTGAATATATTTTGATATTTTGCCCCACTAACTTTTATTGTGAAGTGAAGGGCGGGTGGAATTTCTTCAAATGGTCCAACAACTTCCCGCTTGGCCCCACCAACTTTTGTCAGATTTGAACGGTCCCTGGCTTTAAAATGATTATTTTCACTTCAAGCATGGAAAATAAACAGGCAATGTGATAGTTTGCCACACTAACTTTTATCTGAAAACATCCACCCTTATTTCCACCCATGTTTTCTGGGTGTGCGTCTGAGCCTCTTCGACCAGTGACGGCGCCCCTCCGACCAGTGATGGCGCCCCTCTGGCAAGTGAAGGCGCCCCTTCGACCATTGAAGGCGCCCGCCCCTCTGGCAAGTAATCATGCGCCCCTCTGGCATGATTATTTTCACTTCAACCAGGCAATGTGATATTTTGCCCCACTAACTTTTATTTTGAAGTGAAGGGCGGGTGGAATATATTTTGAATATATTTTGATATTTTGCCCCACTAACTTTTATTGTGAAGTGAAGGGCGGGTGGAATTTCTTCAAATGGTCCAACAACTTCCCGCTTGGCCCCACCAACTTTTGTCAGATTTGAACGGTCCCTGGCTTTAAAATGATTATTTTCACTTCAAGCATGGAAAATAAACAGGCAATGTGATAGTTTGCCACACTAACTTTTATCTGAAAACATCCACCCTTATTTCCACCCATGTTTTCTGGGTGTGCGTCTGAGCCTCTTCGACCAGTGACGGCGCCCCTCCGACCAGTGATGGCGCCCCTCTGGCAAGTGAAGGCGCCCCTTCGACCATTGAAGGCGCCCGCCCCTCTGGCAAGTAATCATGCGCCCCTCTGGCATGATTATTTTCACTTCAACCAGGCAATGTGATATTTTGCCCCACTAACTTTTATTTTGAAGTGAAGGGCGGGTGGAATATATTTTGAATATATTTTGATATTTTGCCCCACTAACTTTTATTGTGAAGTGAAGGGCGGGTGGAATTTCTTCAAATGGTCCAACAACTTCCCGCTTGGCCCCACCAACTTTTGTCAGATTTGAACGGTCCCTGGCTTTAAAATGATTATTTTCACTTCAAGCATGGAAAATAAACAGGCAATGTGATAGTTTGCCACACTAACTTTTATCTGAAAACATCCACCCTTATTTCCACCCATGTTTTCTGGGTGTGCGTCTGAGCCTCTTCGACCAGTGACGGCGCCCCTCCGACCAGTGATGGCGCCCCTCTGGCAAGTGAAGGCGCCCCTTCGACCATTGAAGGCGCCCGCCCCTCTGGCAAGTAATCATGCGCCCCTCTGGCATGATTATTTTCACTTCAACCAGGCAATGTGATATTTTGCCCCACTAACTTTTATTTTGAAGTGAAGGGCGGGTGGAATATATTTTGAATATATTTTGATATTTTGCCCCACTAACTTTTATTGTGAAGTGAAGGGCGGGTGGAATTTCTTCAAATGGTCCAACAACTTCCCGCTTGGCCCCACCAACTTTTGTCAGATTTGAACGGTCCCTGGCTTTAAAATGATTATTTTCACTTCAAGCATGGAAAATAAACAGGCAATGTGATAGTTTGCCACACTAACTTTTATCTGAAAACATCCACCCTTATTTCCACCCATGTTTTCTGGGTGTGCGTCTGAGCCTCTTCGACCAGTGACGGCGCCCCTCCGACCAGTGATGGCGCCCCTCTGGCAAGTGAAGGCGCCCCTTCGACCATTGAAGGCGCCCGCCCCTCTGGCAAGTAATCATGCGCCCCTCTGGCATGATTATTTTCACTTCAACCAGGCAATGTGATATTTTGCCCCACTAACTTTTATTTTGAAGTGAAGGGCGGGTGGAATATATTTTGAATATATTTTGATATTTTGCCCCACTAACTTTTATTGTGAAGTGAAGGGCGGGTGGAATTTCTTCAAATGGTCCAACAACTTCCCGCTTGGCCCCACCAACTTTTGTCAGATTTGAACGGTCCCTAGCTTTAAAATGATTATGTTCACTTCAAGCATGGAAAATAAACAGGCAATGTGATAGTTTGCCACACTAACTTTTATCTGAAAACATCCACCCTTATTTCCACCCATGTTTTCTGGGTGTGCGTCTGAGCCTCTTCGACCAGTGACGGCGCCCCTCCGACCAGTGATGGCGCCCCTCTGGCAAGTGAAGGCGCCCCTTCGACCATTGAAGGCGCCCGCCCCTCTGGCAAGTAATCATGCGCCCCTCTGGCATGATTATTTTCACTTCAACCAGGCAATGTGATATTTTGCCCCACTAACTTTTATTTTGAAGTGAAGGGCGGGTGGAATATATTTTGAATATATTTTGATATTTTGCCCCACTAACTTTTATTGTGAAGTGAAGGGCGGGTGGAATTTCTTCAAATGGTCCAACAACTTCCCGCTTGGCCCCACCAACTTTTGTCAGATTTGAACGGTCCCTGGCTTTAAAATGATTATTTTCACTTCAAGCATGGAAAATAAACAGGCAATGTGATAGTTTGCCACACTAACTTTTATCTGAAAACATCCACCCTTATTTCCACCCATGTTTTCTGGGTGTGCGTCTGAGCCTCTTCGACCAGTGACGGCGCCCCTCCGACCAGTGATGGCGCCCCTCTGGCAAGTGAAGGCGCCCCTTCGACCATTGAAGGCGCCCGCCCCTCTGGCAAGTAATCATGCGCCCCTCTGGCATGATTATTTTCACTTCAACCAGGCAATGTGATATTTTGCCCCACTAACTTTTATTTTGAAGTGAAGGGCGGGTGGAATATACTTTGAATATATTTTGATATTTTGCCCCACTAACTTTTATTGTGAAGTGAAGGGCGGGTGGAATTTCTTCAAATGGTCCAACAACTTCCCGCTTGGCCCCACCAACTTTTGTCAGATTTGAACGGTCCCTGGCTTTAAAATGATGATTTTCACTTCAAGCATGGAAAATAAACAGGCAATGTGATAGTTTGCCACACTAACTTTTATCTGAAAACATCCACCCTTATTTCCACCCATGTTTTCTGGGTGTGCGTCTGAGCCTCTTCGACCAGTGACGGCGCCCCTCCGACCAGTGATGGCGCCCCTCTGGCAAGTGAAGGCGCCCCTTCGACCATTGAAGGCGCCCGCCCCTCTGGCAAGTAATCATGCGCCCCTCTGGCATGATTATTTTCACTTCAACCAGGCAATGTGATATTTTGCCCCACTAACTTTTATTTTGAAGTGAAGGGCGGGTGGAATATATTTTGAATATATTTTGATATTTTGCCCCACTAACTTTTATTGTGAAGTGAAGGGCGGGTGGAATTTCTTCAAATGGTCCAACAACTTCCCGCTTGGCCCCACCAACTTTTGTCAGATTTGAACGGTCCCTGGCTTTAAAATGATTATTTTCACTTCAAGCTTGGAAAATAAACAGGCAATGTGATAGTTTGCCACACTAACTTTTATCTGAAAACATCCACCCTTATTTCCACCCATGTTTTCTGGGTGTGCGTCTGAGCCTCTTCGACCAGTGACGGCGCCCCTCCGACCAGTGATGGCGCCCCTCTGGCAAGTGAAGGCGCCCCTTCGACCATTGAAGGCGCCCGCCCCTCTGGCAAGTAATCATGCGCCCCTCTGGCATGATTATTTTCACTTCAACCAGGCAATGTGATATTTTGCCCCACTAACTTTTATTTTGAAGTGAAGGGCGGGTGGAATATATTTTGAATATATTTTGATATTTTGCCCCACTAACTTTTATTGTGAAGTGAAGGGCGGGTGGAATTTCTTCAAATGGTCCAACAACTTCCCGCTTGGCCCCACCAACTTTTGTCAGATTTGAACGGTCCCTGGCTTTAAAATGATTATTTTCACTTCAAGCATGGAAAATAAACAGGCAATGTGATAGTTTGCCACACTAACTTTTATCTGAAAACATCCACCCTTATTTCCACCCATGTTTTCTGGGTGTGCGTCTGAGCCTCTTCGACCAGTGACGGCGCCCCTCCGACCAGTGATGGCGCCCCTCTGGCAAGTGAAGGCGCCCCTTCGACCATTGAAGGCGCCCGCCCCTCTGGCAAGTAATCATGCGCCCCTCTGGCATGATTATTTTCACTTCAACCAGGCAATGTGATATTTTGCCCCACTAACTTTTATTTTGAAGTGAAGGGCGGGTGGAATATATTTTGAATATATTTTGATATTTTGCCCCACTAACTTTTATTGTGAAGTGAAGGGCGGGTGGAATTTCTTCAAATGGTCCAACAACTTCCCGCTTGGCCCCACCAACTTTTGTCAGATTTGAACGGTCCCTGGCTTTAAAATGATTATTTTCACTTCAAGCATGGAAAATAAACAGGCAATGTGATAGTTTGCCACACTAACTTTTATCTGAAAACATCCACCCTTATTTCCACCCATGTTTTCTGGGTGTGCGTCTGAGCCTCTTCGACCAGTGACGGCGCCCCTCCGACCAGTGATGGCGCCCCTCTGGCAAGTGAAGGCGCCCCTTCGACCATTGAAGGCGCCCGCCCCTCTGGCAAGTAATCATGCGCCCCTCTGGCATGATTATTTTCACTTCAACCAGGCAATGTGATATTTTGCCCCACTAACTTTTATTTTGAAGTGAAGGGCGGGTGGAATATATTTTGAATATATTTTGATATTTTGCCCCACTAACTTTTATTGTGAAGTGAAGGGCGGGTGGAATTTCTTCAAATGGTCCAACAACTTCCCGCTTGGCCCCACCAACTTTTGTCAGATTTGAACGGTCCCTGGCTTTAAAATGATTATTTTCACTTCAAGCATGGAAAATAAACAGGCAATGTGATAGTTTGCCACACTAACTTTTATCTGAAAACATCCACCCTTATTTCCACCCATGTTTTCTGGGTGTGCGTCTGAGCCTCTTCGACCAGTGACGGCGCCCCTCCGACCAGTGATGGCGCCCCTCTGGCAAGTGAAGGCGCCCCTTCGACCATTGAAGGCGCCCGCCCCTCTGGCAAGTAATCATGCGCCCCTCTGGCATGATTATTTTCACTTCAACCAGGCAATGTGATATTTTGCCCCACTAACTTTTATTTTGAAGTGAAGGGCGGGTGGAATATATTTTGAATATATTTTGATATTTTGCCCCACTAACTTTTATTGTGAAGTGAAGGGCGGGTGGAATTTCTTCAAATGGTCCAACAACTTCCCGCTTGGCCCCACCAACTTTTGTCAGATTTGAACGGTCCCTGGCTTTAAAATGATTATTTTCACTTCAAGCATGGAAAATAAACAGGCAATGTGATAGTTTGCCACACTAACTTTTATCTGAAAACATCCACCCTTATTTCCACCCATGTTTTCTGGGTGTGCGTCTGAGCCTCTTCGACCAGTGACGGCGCCCCTCCGACCAGTGATGGCGCCCCTCTGGCAAGTGAAGGCGCCCCTTCGACCATTGAAGGCGCCCGCCCCTCTGGCAAGTAATCATGCGCCCCTCTGGCATGATTATTTTCACTTCAACCAGGCAATGTGATATTTTGCCCCACTAACTTTTATTTTGAAGTGAAGGGCGGGTGGAATATATTTTGAATATATTTTGATATTTTGCCCCACTAACTTTTATTGTGAAGTGAAGGGCGGGTGGAATTTCTTCAAATGGTCCAACAACTTCCCGCTTGGCCCCACCAACTTTTGTCAGATTTGAACGGTCCCTGGCTTTAAAATGATTATTTTCACTTCAAGCATGGAAAATAAACAGGCAATGTGATAGTTTGCCACACTAACTTTTATCTGAAAACATCCACCCTTATTTCCACCCATGTTTTCTGGGTGTGCGTCTGAGCCTCTTCGACCAGTGACGGCGCCCCTCCGACCAGTGATGGCGCCCCTCTGGCAAGTGAAGGCGCCCCTTCGACCATTGAAGGCGCCCGCCCCTCTGGCAAGTAATCATGCGCCCCTCTGGCATGATTATTTTCACTTCAACCAGGCAATGTGATATTTTGCCCCACTAACTTTTATTTTGAAGTGAAGGGCGGGTGGAATATACTTTGAATATATTTTGATATTTTGCCCCACTAACTTTTATTGTGAAGTGAAGGGCGGGTGGAATTTCTTCAAATGGTCCAACAACTTCCCGCTTGGCCCCACCAACTTTTGTCAGATTTGAACGGTCCCTGGCTTTAAAATGATGATTTTCACTTCAAGCATGGAAAATAAACAGGCAATGTGATAGTTTGCCACACTAACTTTTATCTGAAAACATCCACCCTTATTTCCACCCATGTTTTCTGGGTGTGCGTCTGAGCCTCTTCGACCAGTGACGGCGCCCCTCCGACCAGTGATGGCGCCCCTCTGGCAAGTGAAGGCGCCCCTTCGACCATTGAAGGCGCCCGCCCCTCTGGCAAGTAATCATGCGCCCCTCTGGCATGATTATTTTCACTTCAACCAGGCAATGTGATATTTTGCCCCACTAACTTTTATTTTGAAGTGAAGGGCGGGTGGAATATATTTTGAATATATTTTGATATTTTGCCCCACTAACTTTTATTGTGAAGTGAAGGGCGGGTGGAATTTCTTCAAATGGTCCAACAACTTCCCGCTTGGCCCCACCAACTTTTGTCAGATTTGAACGGTCCCTGGCTTTAAAATGATTATTTTCACTTCAAGCTTGGAAAATAAACAGGCAATGTGATAGTTTGCCACACTAACTTTTATCTGAAAACATCCACCCTTATTTCCACCCATGTTTTCTGGGTGTGCGTCTGAGCCTCTTCGACCAGTGACGGCGCCCCTCCGACCAGTGATGGCGCCCCTCTGGCAAGTGAAGGCGCCCCTTCGACCATTGAAGGCGCCCGCCCCTCTGGCAAGTAATCATGCGCCCCTCTGGCATGATTATTTTCACTTCAACCAGGCAATGTGATATTTTGCCCCACTAACTTTTATTTTGAAGTGAAGGGCGGGTGGAATATATTTTGAATATATTTTGATATTTTGCCCCACTAACTTTTATTGTGAAGTGAAGGGCGGGTGGAATTTCTTCAAATGGTCCAACAACTTCCCGCTTGGCCCCACCAACTTTTGTCAGATTTGAACGGTCCCTGGCTTTAAAATGATTATTTTCACTTCAAGCATGGAAAATAAACAGGCAATGTGATAGTTTGCCACACTAACTTTTATCTGAAAACATCCACCCTTATTTCCACCCATGTTTTCTGGGTGTGCGTCTGAGCCTCTTCGACCAGTGACGGCGCCCCTCCGACCAGTGATGGCGCCCCTCTGGCAAGTGAAGGCGCCCCTTCGACCATTGAAGGCGCCCGCCCCTCTGGCAAGTAATCATGCGCCCCTCTGGCATGATTATTTTCACTTCAACCAGGCAATGTGATATTTTGCCCCACTAACTTTTATTTTGAAGTGAAGGGCGGGTGGAATATATTTTGAATATATTTTGATATTTTGCCCCACTAACTTTTATTGTGAAGTGAAGGGCGGGTGGAATTTCTTCAAATGGTCCAACAACTTCCCGCTTGGCCCCACCAACTTTTGTCAGATTTGAACGGTCCCTGGCTTTAAAATGATTATTTTCACTTCAAGCATGGAAAATAAACAGGCAATGTGATAGTTTGCCACACTAACTTTTATCTGAAAACATCCACCCTTATTTCCACCCATGTTTTCTGGGTGTGCGTCTGAGCCTCTTCGACCAGTGACGGCGCCCCTCCGACCAGTGATGGCGCCCCTCTGGCAAGTGAAGGCGCCCCTTCGACCATTGAAGGCGCCCGCCCCTCTGGCAAGTAATCATGCGCCCCTCTGGCATGATTATTTTCACTTCAACCAGGCAATGTGATATTTTGCCCCACTAACTTTTATTTTGAAGTGAAGGGCGGGTGGAATATATTTTGAATATATTTTGATATTTTGCCCCACTAACTTTTATTGTGAAGTGAAGGGCGGGTGGAATTTCTTCAAATGGTCCAACAACTTCCCGCTTGGCCCCACCAACTTTTGTCAGATTTGAACGGTCCCTGGCTTTAAAATGATTATTTTCACTTCAAGCATGGAAAATAAACAGGCAATGTGATAGTTTGCCACACTAACTTTTATCTGAAAACATCCACCCTTATTTCCACCCATGTTTTCTGGGTGTGCGTCTGAGCCTCTTCGACCAGTGACGGCGCCCCTCCGACCAGTGATGGCGCCCCTCTGGCAAGTGAAGGCGCCCCTTCGACCATTGAAGGCGCCCGCCCCTCTGGCAAGTAATCATGCGCCCCTCTGGCATGATTATTTTCACTTCAACCAGGCAATGTGATATTTTGCCCCACTAACTTTTATTTTGAAGTGAAGGGCGGGTGGAATATATTTTGAATATATTTTGATATTTTGCCCCACTAACTTTTATTGTGAAGTGAAGGGCGGGTGGAATTTCTTCAAATGGTCCAACAACTTCCCGCTTGGCCCCACCAACTTTTGTCAGATTTGAACGGTCCCTGGCTTTAAAATGATTATTTTCACTTCAAGCATGGAAAATAAACAGGCAATGTGATAGTTTGCCACACTAACTTTTATCTGAAAACATCCACCCTTATTTCCACCCATGTTTTCTGGGTGTGCGTCTGAGCCTCTTCGACCAGTGACGGCGCCCCTCCGACCAGTGATGGCGCCCCTCTGGCAAGTGAAGGCGCCCCTTCGACCATTGAAGGCGCCCGCCCCTCTGGCAAGTAATCATGCGCCCCTCTGGCATGATTATTTTCACTTCAACCAGGCAATGTGATATTTTGCCCCACTAACTTTTATTTTGAAGTGAAGGGCGGGTGGAATATATTTTGAATATATTTTGATATTTTGCCCCACTAACTTTTATTGTGAAGTGAAGGGCGGGTGGAATTTCTTCAAATGGTCCAACAACTTCCCGCTTGGCCCCACCAACTTTTGTCAGATTTGAACGGTCCCTGGCTTTAAAATGATTATTTTCACTTCAAGCATGGAAAATAAACAGGCAATGTGATAGTTTGCCACACTAACTTTTATCTGAAAACATCCACCCTTATTTCCACCCATGTTTTCTGGGTGTGCGTCTGAGCCTCTTCGACCAGTGACGGCGCCCCTCCGACCAGTGATGGCGCCCCTCTGGCAAGTGAAGGCGCCCCTTCGACCATTGAAGGCGCCCGCCCCTCTGGCAAGTAATCATGCGCCCCTCTGGCATGATTATTTTCACTTCAACCAGGCAATGTGATATTTTGCCCCACTAACTTTTATTTTGAAGTGAAGGGCGGGTGGAATATATTTTGAATATATTTTGATATTTTGCCCCACTAACTTTTATTGTGAAGTGAAGGGCGGGTGGAATTTCTTCAAATGGTCCAACAACTTCCCGCTTGGCCCCACCAACTTTTGTCAGATTTGAACGGTCCCTAGCTTTAAAATGATTATGTTCACTTCAAGCATGGAAAATAAACAGGCAATGTGATAGTTTGCCACACTAACTTTTATCTGAAAACATCCACCCTTATTTCCACCCATGTTTTCTGGGTGTGCGTCTGAGCCTCTTCGACCAGTGACGGCGCCCCTCCGACCAGTGATGGCGCCCCTCTGGCAAGTGAAGGCGCCCCTTCGACCATTGAAGGCGCCCGCCCCTCTGGCAAGTAATCATGCGCCCCTCTGGCATGATTATTTTCACTTCAACCAGGCAATGTGATATTTTGCCCCACTAACTTTTATTTTGAAGTGAAGGGCGGGTGGAATATATTTTGAATATATTTTGATATTTTGCCCCACTAACTTTTATTGTGAAGTGAAGGGCGGGTGGAATTTCTTCAAATGGTCCAACAACTTCCCGCTTGGCCCCACCAACTTTTGTCAGATTTGAACGGTCCCTGGCTTTAAAATGATTATTTTCACTTCAAGCATGGAAAATAAACAGGCAATGTGATAGTTTGCCACACTAACTTTTATCTGAAAACATCCACCCTTATTTCCACCCATGTTTTCTGGGTGTGCGTCTGAGCCTCTTCGACCAGTGACGGCGCCCCTCCGACCAGTGATGGCGCCCCTCTGGCAAGTGAAGGCGCCCCTTCGACCATTGAAGGCGCCCGCCCCTCTGGCAAGTAATCATGCGCCCCTCTGGCATGATTATTTTCACTTCAACCAGGCAATGTGATATTTTGCCCCACTAACTTTTATTTTGAAGTGAAGGGCGGGTGGAATATACTTTGAATATATTTTGATATTTTGCCCCACTAACTTTTATTGTGAAGTGAAGGGCGGGTGGAATTTCTTCAAATGGTCCAACAACTTCCCGCTTGGCCCCACCAACTTTTGTCAGATTTGAACGGTCCCTGGCTTTAAAATGATTATTTTCACTTCAAGCATGGAAAATAAACAGGCAATGTGATAGTTTGCCACACTAACTTTTATCTGAAAACATCCACCCTTATTTCCACCCATGTTTTCTGGGTGTGCGTCTGAGCCTCTTCGACCAGTGACGGCGCCCCTCCGACCAGTGATGGCGCCCCTCTGGCAAGTGAAGGCGCCCCTTCGACCATTGAAGGCGCCCGCCCCTCTGGCAAGTAATCATGCGCCCCTCTGGCATGATTATTTTCACTTCAACCAGGCAATGTGATATTTTGCCCCACTAACTTTTATTTTGAAGTGAAGGGCGGGTGGAATATATTTTGAATATATTTTGATATTTTGCCCCACTAACTTTTATTGTGAAGTGAAGGGCGGGTGGAATTTCTTCAAATGGTCCAACAACTTCCCGCTTGGCCCCACCAACTTTTGTCAGATTTGAAAGGTCCCTGGCTTTAAAATGATTATTTTCACTTCAAGCTTGGAAAATAAACAGGCAATGTGATAGTTTGCCACACTAACTTTTATCTGAAAACATCCACCCTTATTTCCACCCATGTTTTCTGGGTGTGCGTCTGAGCCTCTTCGACCAGTGACGGCGCCCCTCCGACCAGTGATGGCGCCCCTCTGGCAAGTGAAGGCGCCCCTTCGACCATTGAAGGCGCCCGCCCCTCTGGCAAGTAATCATGCGCCCCTCTGGCATGATTATTTTCACTTCAACCAGGCAATGTGATATTTTGCCCCACTAACTTTTATTTTGAAGTGAAGGGCGGGTGGAATATATTTTGAATATATTTTGATATTTTGCCCCACTAACTTTTATTGTGAAGTGAAGGGCGGGTGGAATTTCTTCAAATGGTCCAACAACTTCCCGCTTGGCCCCACCAACTTTTGTCAGATTTGAACGGTCCCTGGCTTTAAAATGATTATTTTCACTTCAAGCATGGAAAATAAACAGGCAATGTGATAGTTTGCCACACTAACTTTTATCTGAAAACATCCACCCTTATTTCCACCCATGTTTTCTGGGTGTGCGTCTGAGCCTCTTCGACCAGTGACGGCGCCCCTCCGACCAGTGATGGCGCCCCTATGGCAAGTGAAGGCGCCCCTTCGACCATTGAAGGCGCCCGCCCCTCTGGCAAGTAATCATGCGCCCCTCTGGCATGATTATTTTCACTTCAACCAGGCAATGTGATATTTTGCCCCACTAACTTTTATTTTGAAGTGAAGGGCGGGTGGAATATATTTTGAATATATTTTGATATTTTGCCCCACTAACTTTTATTGTGAAGTGAAGGGCGGGTGGAATTTCTTCAAATGGTCCAACAACTTCCCGCTTGGCCCCACCAACTTTTGTCAGATTTGAACGGTCCCTGGCTTTAAAATGATTATTTTCACTTCAAGCATGGAAAATAAACAGGCAATGTGATAGTTTGCCACACTAACTTTTATCTGAAAACATCCACCCTTATTTCCACCCATGTTTTCTGGGTGTGCGTCTGAGCCTCTTCGACCAGTGACGGCGCCCCTCCGACCAGTGATGGCGCCCCTCTGGCAAGTGAAGGCGCCCCTTCGACCATTGAAGGCGCCCCTTCGACCATTGAAGGCGCCCGCCCCTCTGGCAAGTAATCATGCGCCCCTCTGGCATGATTTTTTTCACTTCAACCAGGCAATGTGATATTTTGCCCCACTAACTTTTATTTTGAAGTGAAGGGCGGGTGGAATATATTTTGAATATATTTTGATATTTTGCCCCACTAACTTTTATTGTGAAGTGAAGGGCGGGTGGAATTTCTTCAAATGGTCCAACAACTTCCCGCTTGGCCCCACCAACTTTTGTCAGATTTGAACGGTCCCTGGCTTTAAAATGATTATTTTCACTTCAAGCATGGAAAATAAACAGGCAATGTGATAGTTTGCCACACTAACTTTTATCTGAAAACATCCACCCTTATTTCCACCCATGTTTTCTGGGTGTGCGTCTGAGCCTCTTCGACCAGTGACGGCGCCCCTCCGACCAGTGATGGCGCCCCTCTGGCAAGTGAAGGCGCCCCTTCGACCATTGAAGGCGCCCGCCCCTCTGGCAAGTAATCATGCGCCCCTCTGGCATGATTATTTTCACTTCAACCAGGCAATGTGATATTTTGCCCCACTAACTTTTATTTTGAAGTGAAGGGCGGGTGGAATATATTTTGAATATATTTTGATATTTTGCCCCACTAACTTTTATTGTGAAGTGAAGGGCGGTTGGAATTTCTTCAAATGGTCCAACAACTTCCCGCTTGGCCCCACCAACTTTTGTCAGATTTGAACGGTCCCTGGCTTTAAAATGATTATTTTCACTTCAAGCATGGAAAATAAACAGGCAATGTGATAGTTTGCCACACTAACTTTTATCTGAAAACATCCACCCTTATTTCCACCCATGTTTTCTGGGTGTGCGTCTGAGCCTCTTCGACCAGTGACGGCGCCCCTCCGACCAGTGATGGCGCCCCTCTGGCAAGTGAAGGCGCCCCTTCGACCATTGAAGGCGCCCGCCCCTCTGGCAAGTAATCATGCGCCCCTCTGGCATGATTATTTTCACTTCAACCAGGCAATGTGATATTTTGCCCCACTAACTTTTATTTTGAAGTGAAGGGCGGGTGGAATATATTTTGAATATATTTTGATATTTTGCCCCACTAACTTTTATTGTGAAGTGAAGGGCGGGTGGAATTTCTTCAAATGGTCCAACAACTTCCCGCTTGGCCCCACCAACTTTTGTCAGATTTGAACGGTCCCTGGCTTTAAAATGATTATTTTCACTTCAAGCATGGAAAATAAACAGGCAATGTGATAGTTTGCCACACTAACTTTTATCTGAAAACATCCACCCTTATTTCCACCCATGTTTTCTGGGTGTGCGTCTGAGCCTCTTCGACCAGTGACGGCGCCCCTCCGACCAGTGATGGCGCCCCTCTGGCAAGTGAAGGCGCCCCTTCGACCATTGAAGGCGCCCGCCCCTCTGGCAAGTAATCATGCGCCCCTCTGGCATGATTATTTTCACTTCAACCAGGCAATGTGATATTTTGCCCCACTAACTTTTATTTTGAAGTGAAGGGCGGGTGGAATATATTTTGAATATATTTTGATATTTTGCCCCACTAACTTTTATTGTGAAGTGAAGGGCGGGTGGAATTTCTTCAAATGGTCCAACAACTTCCCGCTTGGCCCCACCAACTTTTGTCAGATTTGAACGGTCCCTGGCTTTAAAATGATTATTTTCACTTCAAGCATGGAAAATAAACAGGCAATGTGACAGTTTGCCACACTAACTTTTATCTGAAAACATCCACCCTTATTTCCACCCATGTTTTCTGGGTGTGCGTCTGAGCCTCTTCGACCAGTGACGGCGCCCCTCCGACCAGTGATGGCGCCCCTCTGGCAAGTGAAGGCGCCCCTTCGACCATTGAAGGCGCCCGCCCCTCTGGCAAGTAATCATGCGCCCCTCTGGCATGATTATTTTCACTTCAACCAGGCAATGTGATATTTTGCCCCACTAACTTTTATTTTGAAGTGAAGGGCGGGTGGAATATATTTTGAATATATTTTGATATTTTGCCCCACTAACTTTTATTGTGAAGTGAAGGGCGGGTGGAATTTCTTCAAATGGGCCAACAACTTCCCGCTTGGCCCCACCAACTTTTGTCAGATTTGAACGGTCCCTGGCTTTAAAATGATTATTTTCACTTCAAGCATGGAAAATAAACAGGCAATGTGATAGTTTGCCACACTAACTTTTATCTGAAAACATCCACCCTTATTTCCACCCATGTTTTCTGGGTGTGCGTCTGAGCCTCTTCGACCAGTGACGGCGCCCCTCCGACCAGTGATGGCGCCCCTCTGGCAAGTGAAGGCGCCCCTTCGACCATTGAAGGCGCCCGCCCCTCTGGCAAGTAATCATGCGCCCCTCTGGCATGATTATTTTCACTTCAACCAGGCAATGTGATATTTTGCCCCACTAACTTTTATTTTGAAGTGAAGGGCGGGTGGAATATATTTTGAATATATTTTGATATTTTGCCCCACTAACTTTTATTGTGAAGTGAAGGGCGGGTGGAATTTCTTCAAATGGTCCAACAACTTCCCGCTTGGCCCCACCAACTTTTGTCAGATTTGAACGGTCCCTGGCTTTAAAATGATTATTTTCACTTCAAGCATGGAAAATAAACAGGCAATGTGATAGTTTGCCACACTAACTTTTATCTGAAAACATCCACCCTTATTTCCACCCATGTTTTCTGGGTGTGCGTCTGAGCCTCTTCGACCAGTGACGGCGCCCCTCCGACCAGTGATGGCGCCCCTCTGGCAAGTGAAGGCGCCCCTTCGACCATTGAAGGCGCCCGCCCCTCTGGCAAGTAATCATGCGCCCCTCTGGCATGATTATTTTCACTTCAACCAGGCAATGTGATATTTTGCCCCACTAACTTTTATTTTGAAGTGAAGGGCGGTTGGAATATATTTTGAATATATTTTGATATTTTGCCCCACTAACTTTTATTGTGAAGTGAAGGGCGGGTGGAATTTCTTCAAATGGTCCAACAACTTCCCGCTTGGCCCCACCAACTTTTGTCAGATTTGAACGGTCCCTGGCTTTAAAATGATTATTTTAACTTCAAGCATGGAAAATAAACAGGCAATGTGATAGTTTGCCACACTAACTTTTATCTGAAAACATCCACCCTTATTTCCACCCATGTTTTCTGGGTGTGCGTCTGAGCCTCTTCGACCAGTGACGGCGCCCCTCCGACCAGTGATGGCGCCCCTCTGGCAAGTGAAGGCGCCCCTTCGACCATTGAAGGCGCCCGCCCCTCTGGCAAGTAATCATGCGCCCCTCTGGCATGATTATTTTCACTTCAACCAGGCAATGTGATATTTTGCCCCACTAACTTTTATTTTGAAGTGAAGGGCGGGTGGAATATATTTTGAATATATTTTGATATTTTGCCCCACTAACTTTTATTGTGAAGTGAAGGGCGGGTGGAATTTCTTCAAATGGTCCAACAACTTCCCGCTTGGCCCCACCAACTTTTGTCAGATTTGAACGGTCCCTGGCTTTAAAATGATTATTTTCACTTCAAGCATGGAAAATAAACAGGCAATGTGATAGTTTGCCACACTAAATTTTATCTGAAAACATCCACCCTTATTTCCACCCATGTTTTCTGGGTGTGCGTCTGAGCCTCTTCGACCAGTGACGGCGCCCCTCCGACCAGTGATGGCGCCCCTCTGGCAAGTGAAGGCGCCCCTTCGACCATTGAAGGCGCCCGCCCCTCTGGCAAGTAATCATGCGCCCCTCTGGCATGATTATTTTCACTTCAACCAGGCAATGTGATATTTTGCCCCACTAACTTTTATTTTGAAGTGAAGGGCGGGTGGAAAATATTTTGAATATATTTTGATATTTTGCCCCACTAACTTTTATTGTGAAGTGAAGGGCGGGTGGAATTTCTTCAAATGGTCCAACAACTTCCCGCTTGGCCCCACCAACTTTTGTCAGATTTGAACGGTCCCTGGCTTTAAAATGATTATTTTCACTTCAAGCATGGAAAATAAACAGGCAATGTGATAGTTTGCCACACTAACTTTTATCTGAAAACATCCACCCTTATTTCCACCCATGTTTTCTGGGTGTGCGTCTGAGCCTCTTCGACCAGTGACGGCGCCCCTCCGACCAGTGATGGCGCCCCTCTGGCAAGTGAAGGCGCCCCTTCGACCATTGAAGGCGCCCCTTCGACCATTGAAGGCGCCCGCCCCTCTGGCAAGTAATCATGCGCCCCTCTGGCATGATTATTTTCACTTCAACCAGGCAATGTGATATTTTGCCCCACTAACTTTTATTTTGAAGTGAAGGGCGGGTGGAATATATTTTGAATATATTTTGATATTTTGCCCCACTAACTTTTATTGTGAAGTGAAGGGCGGGTGGAATTTCTTCAAATGGTCCAACAACTTCCCGCTTGGCCCCACCAACTTTTGTCAGATTTGAACGGTCCCTGGCTTTAAAATGATTATTTTCACTTCAAGCATGGAAAATAAACAGGCAATGTGATAGTTTGCCACACTAACTTTTATCTGAAAACATCCACCCTTATTTCCACCCATGTTTTCTGGGTGTGCGTCTGAGCCTCTTCGACCAGTGACGGCGCCCCTCCGACCAGTGATGGCGCCCCTCTGGCAAGTGAAGGCGCCCCTTCGACCATTGAAGGCGCCCGCCCCTCTGGCAAGTAATCATGCGCCCCTCTGGCATGATTATTTTCACTTCAACCAGGCAATGTGATATTTTGCCCCACTAACTTTTATTTTGAAGTGAAGGGCGGGTGGAATATATTTTGAATATATTTTGATATTTTGCCCCACTAACTTTTATTGTGAAGTGAAGGGCGGGTGGAATTTCTTCAAATGGTCCAACAACTTCCCGCTTGGCCCCACCAACTTTTGTCAGATTTGAACGGTCCCTGGCTTTAAAATGATTATTTTCACTTCAAGCATGGAAAATAAACAGGCAATGTGATAGTTTGCCACACTAACTTTTATCTGAAAACATCCACCCTTATTTCCACCCATGTTTTCTGGGTGTGCGTCTGAGCCTCTTCGACCAGTGACGGCGCCCCTCCGACCAGTGATGGCGCCCCTCTGGCAAGTGAAGGCGCCCCTTCGACCATTGAAGGCGCCCGCCCCTCTGGCAAGTAATCATGCGCCCCTCTGGCATGATTATTTTCACTTCAACCAGGCAATGTGATATTTTGCCCCACTAACTTTTATTTTGAAGTGAAGGGCGGGTGGAATATATTTTGAATATATTTTGATATTTTGCCCCACTAACTTTTATTGTGAAGTGAAGGGCGGGTGGAATTTCTTCAAATGGTCCAACAACTTCCCGCTTGGCCCCACCAACTTTTGTCAGATTTGAACGGTCCCTGGCTTTAAAATGATTATTTTCACTTCAAGCATGGAAAATAAACAGGCAATGTGATAGTTTGCCACACTAACTTTTATCTGAAAACATCCACCCTTATTTCCACCCATGTTTTCTGGGTGTGCGTCTGAGCCTCTTCGACCAGTGACGGCGCCCCTCCGACCAGTGATGGCGCCCCTCTGGCAAGTGAAGGCGCCCCTTCGACCATTGAAGGCGCCCGCCCCTCTGGCAAGTAATCATGCGCCCCTCTGGCATGATTATTTTCACTTCAACCAGGCAATGTGATATTTTGCCCCACTAACTTTTATTTTGAAGTGAAGGGCGGGTGGAATATATTTTGAATATATTTTGATATTTTGCCCCACTAACTTTTATTGTGAAGTGAAGGGCGGGTGGAATTTCTTCAAATGGTCCAACAACTTCCCGCTTGGCCCCACCAACTTTTGTCAGATTTGAACGGTCCCTGGCTTTAAAATGATTATTTTCACTTCAAGCATGGAAAATAAACAGGCAATGTGACAGTTTGCCACACTAACTTTTATCTGAAAACATCCACCCTTATTTCCACCCATGTTTTCTGGGTGTGCGTCTGAGCCTCTTCGACCAGTGACGGCGCCCCTCCGACCAGTGATGGCGCCCCTCTGGCAAGTGAAGGCGCCCCTTCGACCATTGAAGGCGCCCGCCCCTCTGGCAAGTAATCATGCGCCCCTCTGGCATGATTATTTTCACTTCAACCAGGCAATGTGATATTTTGCCCCACTAACTTTTATTTTGAAGTGAAGGGCGGGTGGAATATATTTTGAATATATTTTGATATTTTGCCCCACTAACTTTTATTGTGAAGTGAAGGGCGGGTGGAATTTCTTCAAATGGGCCAACAACTTCCCGCTTGGCCCCACCAACTTTTGTCAGATTTGAACGGTCCCTGGCTTTAAAATGATTATTTTCACTTCAAGCATGGAAAATAAACAGGCAATGTGATAGTTTGCCACACTAACTTTTATCTGAAAACATCCACCCTTATTTCCACCCATGTTTTCTGGGTGTGCGTCTGAGCCTCTTCGACCAGTGACGGCGCCCCTCCGACCAGTGATGGCGCCCCTCTGGCAAGTGAAGGCGCCCCTTCGACCATTGAAGGCGCCCGCCCCTCTGGCAAGTAATCATGCGCCCCTCTGGCATGATTATTTTCACTTCAACCAGGCAATGTGATATTTTGCCCCACTAACTTTTATTTTGAAGTGAAGGGCGGGTGGAATATATTTTGAATATATTTTGATATTTTGCCCCACTAACTTTTATTGTGAAGTGAAGGGCGGGTGGAATTTCTTCAAATGGTCCAACAACTTCCCGCTTGGCCCCACCAACTTTTGTCAGATTTGAACGGTCCCTGGCTTTAAAATGATTATTTTCACTTCAAGCATGGAAAATAAACAGGCAATGTGATAGTTTGCCACACTAACTTTTATCTGAAAACATCCACCCTTATTTCCACCCATGTTTTCTGGGTGTGCGTCTGAGCCTCTTCGACCAGTGACGGCGCCCCTCCGACCAGTGATGGCGCCCCTCTGGCAAGTGAAGGCGCCCCTTCGACCATTGAAGGCGCACGCCCCTCTGGCAAGTAATCATGCGCCCCTCTGGCATGATTATTTTCACTTCAACCAGGCAATGTGATATTTTGCCCCACTAACTTTTATTTTGAAGTGAAGGGCGGGTGGAATATATTTTGAATATATTTTGATATTTTGCCCCACTAACTTTTATTGTGAAGTGAAGGGCGGGTGGAATTTCTTCAAATGGTCCAACAACTTCCCGCTTGGCCCCACCAACTTTTGTCAGATTTGAACGGTCCCTGGCTTTAAAATGATTATTTTAACTTCAAGCATGGAAAATAAACAGGCAATGTGATAGTTTGCCACACTAACTTTTATCTGAAAACATCCACCCTTATTTCCACCCATGTTTTCTGGGTGTGCGTCTGAGCCTCTTCGACCAGTGACGGCGCCCCTCCGACCAGTGATGGCGCCCCTCTGGCAAGTGAAGGCGCCCCTTCGACCATTGAAGGCGCCCGCCCCTCTGGCAAGTAATCATGCGCCCCTCTGGCATGATTATTTTCACTTCAACCAGGCAATGTGATATTTTGCCCCACTAACATTTATTTTGAAGTGAAGGGCGGGTGGAATATATTTTGAATATATTTTGATATTTTGCCCCACTAACTTTTATTGTGAAGTGAAGGGCGGGTGGAATTTCTTCAAATGGTCCAACAACTTCCCGCTTGGCCCCACCAACTTTTGTCAGATTTGAACGGTCCCTGGCTTTAAAATGATTATTTTCACTTCAAGCATGGAAAATAAACAGGCAATGTGATAGTTTGCCACACTAACTTTTATCTGAAAACATCCACCCTTATTTCCACCCATGTTTTCTGGGTGTGCGTCTGAGCCTCTTCGACCAGTGACGGCGCCCCTCCGACCAGTGATGGCGCCCCTCTGGCAAGTGAAGGCGCCCCTTCGACCATTGAAGGCGCCCGCCCCTCTGGCAAGTAATCATGCGCCCCTCTGGCATGATTATTTTCACTTCAACCAGGCAATGTGATATTTTGCCCCACTAACTTTTATTTTGAAGTGAAGGGCGGGTGGAAAATATTTTGAATATATTTTGATATTTTGCCCCACTAACTTTTATTGTGAAGTGAAGGGCAGGTGGAATTTCTTCAAATGGTCCAACAACTTCCCGCTTGGCCCCACCAACTTTTGTCAGATTTGAACGGTCCCTGGCTTTAAAATGATTATTTTCACTTCAAGCATGGAAAATAAACAGGCAATGTGATAGTTTGCCACACTAACTTTTATCTGAAAACATCCACCCTTATTTCCACCCATGTTTTCTGGGTGTGCGTCTGAGCCTCTTCGACCAGTGACGGCGCCCCTCCGACCAGTGATGGCGCCCCTCTGGCAAGTGAAGGCGCCCCTTCGACCATTGAAGGCGCCCCTTCGACCATTGAAGGCGCCCGCCCCTCTGGCAAGTAATCATGCGCCCCTCTGGCATGATTATTTTCACTTCAACCAGGCAATGTGATATTTTGCCCCACTAACTTTTATTTTGAAGTGAAGGGCGGGTGGAATATATTTTGAATATATTTTGATATTTTGCACCACTAACTTTTATTGTGAAGTGAAGGGCGGGTGGAATTTCTTCAAATGGTCCAACAACTTCCCGCTTGGCCCCACCAACTTTTGTCAGATTTGAACGGTCCCTGGCTTTAAAATTATTATTTTCACTTCAAGCATGGCAAATAAACAGGCAATGTGATAGTTTGCCACACTAACTTTTATCTGAAAACATCCACCCTTATTTCCACCCATGTTTTCTGGGTGTGCGTCTGAGCCTCTTCGACCAGTGACGGCGCCCCTCCGACCAGTGATGGCGCCCCTCTGGCAAGTGAAGGCGCCCCTTCGACCATTGAAGGCGCCCCTTCGACCATTGAAGGCGCCCGCCCCTCTGGCAAGTAATCATGCGCCCCTCTGGCATGATTATTTTCACTTCAACCAGGCAATGTGATATTTTGCCCCACTAACTTTTATTTTGAAGTGAAGGGCGGGTGGAATATATTTTGAATATATTTTGATATTTTGCCCCACTAACTTTTATTGTGAAGTGAAGGGCGGGTGGAATTTCTTCAAATGGTCCAACAACTTCCCGCTTGGCCCCACCAACTTTTGTCAGATTTGAACGGTCCCTGGCTTTAAAATGATTATTTTCACTTCAAGCATGGAAAATAAACAGGCAATGTGATAGTTTGCCACACTAACTTTTATCTGAAAACATCCACCCTTATTTCCACCCATGTTTTCTGGGTGTGCGTCTGAGCCTCTTCGACCAGTGACGGCGCCCCTCCGACCAGTGATGGCGCCCCTCTGGCAAGTGAAGGCGCCCCTTCGACCATTGAAGGCGCCCGCCCCTCTGGCAAGTAATCATGCGCCCCTCTGGCATGATTATTTTCACTTCAACCAGGCAATGTGATATTTTGCCCCACTAACTTTTATTTTGAAGTGAAGGGCGGGTGGAATATATTTTGAATATATTTTGATATTTTGCCCCACTAACTTTTATTGTGAAGTGAAGGGCGGTTGGAATTTCTTCAAATGGTCCAACAACTTCCCGCTTGGCCCCACCAACTTTTGTCAGATTTGAACGGTCCCTGGCTTTAAAATGATTATTTTCACTTCAAGCATGGAAAATAAACAGGCAATGTGATAGTTTGCCACACTAACTTTTATCTGAAAACATCCACCCTTATTTCCACCCATGTTTTCTGGGTGTGCGTCTGAGCCTCTTCGACCAGTGACGGGCCCCTCCGACCAGTGATGGCGCCCCTCTGGCAAGTGAAGGCGCCCCTTCGACCATTGAAGGCGCCCGCCCCTCTGGCAAGTAATCATGCGCCCCTCTGGCATGATTATTTTCACTTCAACCAGGCAATGTGATATTTTGCCCCACTAACTTTTATTTTGAAGTGAAGGGCGGGTGGAATATATTTTGAATATATTTTGATATTTTGCCCCACTAACTTTTATTGTGAAGTGAAGGGCGGGTGGAATTTCTTCAAATGGTCCAACAACTTCCCGCTTGGCCCCACCAACTTTTGTCAGATTTGAACGGTCCCTGGCTTTAAAATGATTATTTTCACTTCAAGCATGGAAAATAAACAGGCAATGTGATAGTTTGCCACACTAACTTTTATCTGAAAACATCCACCCTTATTTCCACCCATGTTTTCTGGGTGTGCGTCTGAGCCTCTTCGACCAGTGACGGCGCCCCTCCGACCAGTGATGGCGCCCCTCTGGCAAGTGAAGGCGCCCCTTCGACCATTGAAGGCGCCCGCCCCTCTGGCAAGTAATCATGCGCCCCTCTGGCATGATTATTTTCACTTCAACCAGGCAATGTGATATTTTGCCCCACTAACTTTTATTTTGAAGTGAAGGGCGGGTGGAATATATTTTGAATATATTTTGATATTTTGCCCCACTAACTTTTATTGTGAAGTGAAGGGCGGGTGGAATTTCTTCAAATGGTCCAACAACTTCCCGCTTGGCCCCACCAACTTTTGTCAGATTTGAACGGTCCCTGGCTTTAAAATGATTATTTTCACTTCAAGCATGGAAAATAAACAGGCAATGTGATAGTTTGCCACACTAACTTTTATCTGAAAACATCCACCCTTATTTCCACCCATGTTTTCTGGGTGTGCGTCTGAGCCTCTTCGACCAGTGACGGCGCCCCTCCGACCAGTGATGGCGCCCCTCTGGCAAGTGAAGGCGCCCCTTCGACCATTGAAGGCGCCCGCCCCTCTGGCAAGTAATCATGCGCCCCTCTGGCATGATTATTTTCACTTCAACCAGGCAATGTGATATTTTGCCCCACTAACTTTTATTTTGAAGTGAAGGGCGGGTGGAATATATTTTGAATATATTTTGATATTTTGCCCCACTAACTTTTATTGTGAAGTGAAGGGCGGGTGGAATTTCTTCAAATGGTCCAACAACTTCCCGCTTGGCCCCACCAACTTTTGTCAGATTTGAACGGTCCCTGGCTTTAAAATGATTATTTTCACTTCAAGCATGGAAAATAAACAGGCAATGTGATAGTTTGCCACACTAACTTTTATCTGAAAACATCCACCCTTATTTCCACCCATGTTTTCTGGGTGTGCGTCTGAGCCTCTTCGACCAGTGACGGCGCCCCTCCGACCAGTGATGGCGCCCCTCTGGCAAGTGAAGGCGCCCCTTCGACCATTGAAGGCGCCCGCCCCTCTGGCAAGTAATCATGCGCCCCTCTGGCATGATTATTTTCACTTCAACCAGGCAATGTGATATTTTGCCCCACTAACTTTTATTTTGAAGTGAAGGGCGGGTGGAATATATTTTGAATATATTTTGATATTTTGCCCCACTAACTTTTATTGTGAAGTGAAGGGCGGGTGGAATTTCTTCAAATGGGCCAACAACTTCCCGCTTGGCCCCACCAACTTTTGTCAGATTTGAACGGTCCCTGGCTTTAAAATGATTATTTTCACTTCAAGCATGGAAAATAAACAGGCAATGTGATAGTTTGCCACACTAACTTTTATCTGAAAACATCCACCCTTATTTCCACCCATGTTTTCTGGGTGTGCGTCTGAGCCTCTTCGACCAGTGACGGCGCCCCTCCGACCAGTGATGGCGCCCCTCTGGCAAGTGAAGGCGCCCCTTCGACCATTGAAGGCGCCCGCCCCTCTGGCAAGTAATCATGCGCCCCTCTGGCATGATTATTTTCACTTCAACCAGGCAATGTGATATTTTGCCCCACTAACTTTTATTTTGAAGTGAAGGGCGGGTGGAATATATTTTGAATATATTTTGATATTTTGCCCCACTAACTTTTATTGTGAAGTGAAGGGCGGGTGGAATTTCTTCAAATGGTCCAACAACTTCCCGCTTGGCCCCACCAACTTTTGTCAGATTTGAACGGTCCCTGGCTTTAAAATGATTATTTTCACTTCAAGCATGGAAAATAAACAGGCAATGTGATAGTTTGCCACACTAACTTTTATCTGAAAACATCCACCCTTATTTCCACCCATGTTTTCTGGGTGTGCGTCTGAGCCTCTTCGACCAGTGACGGCGCCCCTCCGACCAGTGATGGCGCCCCTCTGGCAAGTGAAGGCGCCCCTTCGACCATTGAAGGCGCCCGCCCCTCTGGCAAGTAATCATGCGCCCCTCTGGCATGATTATTTTCACTTCAACCAGGCAATGTGATATTTTGCCCCACTAACTTTTATTTTGAAGTGAAGGGCGGGTGGAATATATTTTGAATATATTTTGATATTTTGCCCCACTAACTTTTATTGTGAAGTGAAGGGCGGGTGGAATTTCTTCAAATGGTCCAACAACTTCCCGCTTGGCCCCACCAACTTTTGTCAGATTTGAACGGTCCCTGGCTTTAAAATGATGATTTTCACTTCAAGCATGGAAAATAAACAGGCAATGTGATAGTTTGCCACACTAACTTTTATCTGAAAACATCCACCCTTATTTCCACCCATGTTTTCTGGGTGTGCGTCTGAGCCTCTTCGACCAGTGACGGCGCCCCTCCGACCAGTGATGGCGCCCCTCTGGCAAGTGAAGGCGCCCCTTCGACCATTGAAGGCGCCCGCCCCTCTGGCAAGTAATCATGCGCCCCTCTGGCATGATTATTTTCACTTCAACCAGGCAATGTGATATTTTGCCCCACTAACTTTTATTTTGAAGTGAAGGGCGGGTGGAATATATTTTGAATATATTTTGATATTTTGCCCCACTAACTTGTATTGTGAAGTGAAGGGCGGTTGGAATTTCTTCAAATGGTCCAACAACTTCCCGCTTGGCCCCACCAACTTTTGTCAGATTTGAACGGTCCCTGGCTTTAAAATGATTATTTTCACTTCAAGCATGGAAAATAAACAGGCAATGTGATAGTTTGCCACACTAACTTTTATCTGAAAACATCCACCCTTATTTCCACCCATGTTTTCTGGGTGTGCGTCTGAGCCTCTTCGACCAGTGACGGCGCCCCTCCGACCAGTGATGGCGCCCCTCTGGCAAGTGAAGGCGCCCCTTCGACCATTGAAGGCGCCCGCCCCTCTGGCAAGTAATCATGCGCCCCTCTGGCATGATTATTTTCACTTCAACCAGGCAATGTGATATTTTGCCCCACTAACTTTTATTTTGAAGTGAAGGGCGGGTGGAATATATTTTGAATATATTTTGATATTTTGCCCCACTAACTTTTATTGTGAAGTGAAGGGCGGGTGGAATTTCTTCAAATGGTCCAACAACTTCCCGCTTGGCCCCACCAACTTTTGTCAGATTTGAACGGTCCCTGGCTTTAAAATGATTATTTTCACTTCAAGCATGGAAAATAAACAGGCAATGTGATAGTTTGCCACACTAACTTTTATCTGAAAACATCCACCCTTATTTCCACCCATGTTTTCTGGGTGTGCGTCTGAGCCTCTTCGACCAGTGACGGCGCCCCTCCGACCAGTGATGGCGCCCCTCTGGCAAGTGAAGGCGCCCCTTCGACCATTGAAGGCGCCCGCCCCTCTGGCAAGTAATCATGCGCCCCTCTGGCATGATTATTTTCACTTCAACCAGGCAATGTGATATTTTGCCCCACTAACTTTTATTTTGAAGTGAAGGGCGGGTGGAATATATTTTGAATATATTTTGATATTTTGCCCCACTAACTTTTATTGTGAAGTGAAGGGCGGGTGGAATTTCTTCAAATGGTCCAACAACTTCCCGCTTGGCCCCACCAACTTTTGTCAGATTTGAACGGTCCCTGGCTTTAAAATGATTATTTTCACTTCAAGCATGGAAAATAAACAGGCAATGTGATAGTTTGCCACACTAACTTTTATCTGAAAACATCCACCCTTATTTCCACCCATGTTTTCTGGGTGTGCGTCTGAGCCTCTTCGACCAGTGACGGCGCCCCTCCGACCAGTGATGGCGCCCCTCTGACAAGTGAAGGCGCCCCTTCGACCATTGAAGGCGCCCGCCCCTCTGGCAAGTAATCATGCGCCCCTCTGGCATGATTATTTTCACTTCAACCAGGCAATGTGATATTTTGCCCCACTAACTTTTATTTTGAAGTGAAGGGCGGGTGGAATATATTTTGAATATATTTTGATATTTTGCCCCACTAACTTTTATTGTGAAGTGAAGGGCGGGTGGAATTTCTTCAAATGGTCCAACAACTTCCCGCTTGGCCCCACCAACTTTTGTCAGATTTGAACGGTCCCTGGCTTTAAAATGATTATTTTCACTTCAAGCATGGAAAATAAACAGGCAATGTGATAGTTTGCCACACTAACTTTTATCTGAAAACATCCACCCTTATTTCCACCCATGTTTTCTGGGTGTGCGTCTGAGCCTCTTCGACCAGTGACGGCGCCCCTCCGACCAGTGATGGCGCCCCTCTGGCAAGTGAAGGCGCCCCTTCGACCATTGAAGGCGCCCGCCCCTCTGGCAAGTAATCATGCGCCCCTCTGGCATGATTATTTTCACTTCAACCAGGCAATGTGATATTTTGCCCCACTAACTTTTATTTTGAAGTGAAGGGCGGGTGGAATATATTTTGAATATATTTTGATATTTTGCCCCACTAACTTTTATTGTGAAGTGAAGGGCGGGTGGAATTTCTTCAAATGGTCCAACAACTTCCCGCTTGGCCCCACCAACTTTTGTCAGATTTGAACGGTCCCTGGCTTTAAAATGATTATTTTCACTTCAAGCATGGAAAATAAACAGGCAATGTGATAGTTTGCCACACTAACTTTTATCTGAAAACATCCACCCTTATTTCCACCCATGTTTTCTGGGTGTGCGTCTGAGCCTCTTCGACCAGTGACGGCGCCCCTCCGACCAGTGATGGCGCCCCTCTGACAAGTGAAGGCGCCCCTTCGACCATTGAAGGCGCCCGCCCCTCTGGCAAGTAATCATGCGCCCCTCTGGCATGATTATTTTCACTTCAACCAGGCAATGTGATATTTTGCCCCACTAACTTTTATTTTGAAGTGAAGGGCGGGTGGAATATATTTTGAATATATTTTGATATTTTGCCCCACTAACTTTTATTGTGAAGTGAAGGGCGGGTGGAATTTCTTCAAATGGTCCAACAACTTCCCGCTTGGCCCCACCAACTTTTGTCAGATTTGAACGGTCCCTGGCTTTAAAATGATTATTTTCACTTCAAGCATGGAAAATAAACAGGCAATGTGATAGTTTGCCACACTAACTTTTATCTGAAAACATCCACCCTTATTTCCACCCATGTTTTCTGGGTGTGCGTCTGAGCCTCTTCGACCAGTGACGGCGCCCCTCCGACCAGTGATGGCGCCCCTCTGGCAAGTGAAGGCGCCCCTTCGACCATTGAAGGCGCCCGCCCCTCTGGCAAGTAATCATGCGCCCCTCTGGCATGATTATTTTCACTTCAACCAGGCAATGTGATATTTTGCCCCACTAACTTTTATTTTGAAGTGAAGGGCGGGTGGAATATATTTTGAATATATTTTGATATTTTGCCCCACTAACTTTTATTGTGAAGTGAAGGGCGGGTGGAATTTCTTCAAATGGTCCAACAACTTCCCGCTTGGCCCCACCAACTTTTGTCAGATTTGAACGGTCCCTGGCTTTAAAATGATTATTTTCACTTCAAGCATGGAAAATAAACAGGCAATGTGATAGTTTGCCACACTAACTTTTATCTGAAAACATCCACCCTTATTTCCACCCATGTTTTCTGGGTGTGCGTCTGAGCCTCTTCGACCAGTGACGGCGCCCCTCCGACCAGTGATGGCGCCCCTCTGGCAAGTGAAGGCGCCCCTTCGACCATTGAAGGCGCCCGCCCCTCTGGCAAGTAATCATGCGCCCCTCTGGCATGATTATTTTCACTTCAACCAGGCAATGTGATATTTTGCCCCACTAACTTTTATTTTGAAGTGAAGGGCGGGTGGAATATATTTTGAATATATTTTGATATTTTGCCCCACTAACTTTTATTGTGAAGTGAAGGGCGGGTGGAATTTCTTCAAATGGTCCAACAACTTCCCGCTTGGCCCCACCAACTTTTGTCAGATTTGAACGGTCCCTGGCTTTAAAATGATTATTTTCACTTCAAGCATGGAAAATAAACAGGCAATGTGATAGTTTGCCACACTAACTTTTATCTGAAAACATCCACCCTTATTTCCACCCATGTTTTCTGGGTGTGCGTCTGAGCCTCTTCGACCAGTGACGGCGCCCCTCCGACCAGTGATGGCGCCCCTCTGGCAAGTGAAGGCGCCCCTTCGACCATTGAAGGCGCCCGCCCCTCTGGCAAGTAATCATGCGCCCCTCTGGCATGATTATTTTCACTTCAACCAGGCAATGTGATATTTTGCCCCACTAACTTTTATTTTGAAGTGAAGGGCGGGTGGAATATATTTTGAATATATTTTGATATTTTGCCCCACTAACTTTTATTGTGAAGTGAAGGGCGGGTGGAATTTCTTCAAATGGTCCAACAACTTCCCGCTTGGCCCCACCAACTTTTGTCAGATTTGAACGGTCCCTGGCTTTAAAATGATTATTTTCACTTCAAGCATGGAAAATAAACAGGCAATGTGATAGTTTGCCACACTAACTTTTATCTGAAAACATCCACCCTTATTTCCACCCATGTTTTCTGGGTGTGCGTCTGAGCCTCTTCGACCAGTGACGGCGCCCCTCCGACCAGTGATGGCGCCCCTCTGGCAAGTGAAGGCGCCCCTTCGACCATTGAAGGCGCCCGCCCCTCTGGCAAGTAATCATGCGCCCCTCTGGCATGATTATTTTCACTTCAACCAGGCAATGTGATATTTTGCCCCACTAACTTTTATTTTGAAGTGAAGGGCGGGTGGAATATATTTTGAATATATTTTGATATTTTGCCCCACTAACTTTTATTGTGAAGTGAAGGGCGGGTGGAATTTCTTCAAATGGTCCAACAACTTCCCGCTTGGCCCCACCAACTTTTGTCAGATTTGAACGGTCCCTGGCTTTAAAATGATTATTTTCACTTCAAGCATGGAAAATAAACAGGCAATGTGATAGTTTGCCACACTAACTTTTATCTGAAAACATCCACCCTTATTTCCACCCATGTTTTCTGGGTGTGCGTCTGAGCCTCTTCGACCAGTGACGGCGCCCCTCCGACCAGTGATGGCGCCCCTCTGGCAAGTGAAGGCGCCCCTTCGACCATTGAAGGCGCCCGCCCCTCTGGCAAGTAATCATGCGCCCCTCTGGCATGATTATTTTCACTTCAACCAGGCAATGTGATATTTTGCCCCACTAACTTTTATTTTGAAGTGAAGGGCGGGTGGAATATATTTTGAATATATTTTGATATTTTGCCCCACTAACTTTTATTGTGAAGTGAAGGGCGGGTGGAATTTCTTCAAATAGTCCAACAACTTCCCGCTTGGCCCCACCAACTTTTGTCAGATTTGAACGGTCCCTGGCTTTAAAATGATTATTTTCACTTCAAGCATGGAAAATAAACAGGCAATGTGATAGTTTGCCACACTAACTTTTATCTGAAAACATCCACCCTTATTTCCACCCATGTTTTCTGGGTGTGCGTCTGAGCCTCTTCGACCAGTGACGGCGCCCCTCCGACCAGTGATGGCGCCCCTCTGGCAAGTGAAGGCGCCCCTTCGACCATTGAAGGCGCCCCTTCGACCATTGAAGGCGCCCCTTCGACCATTGAAGGCGCCCGCCCCTCTGGCAAGTAATCATGCGCCCCTCTGGCATGATTATTTTCACTTCAACCAGGCAATGTGATATTTTGCCCCACTAACTTTTATTTTGAAGTGAAGGGCGGGTGGAATATATTTTGAATATATTTTGATATTTTGCCCCACTAACTTTTATTGTGAAGTGAAGGGCGGGTGGAATTTCTTCAAATGGTCCAACAACTTCCCGCTTGGCCCCACCAACTTTTGTCAGATTTGAACGGTCCCTGGCTTTAAAATGATTATTTTCACTTCAAGCATGGAAAATAAACAGGCAATGTGATAGTTTGCCACACTAACTTTTATCTGAAAACATCCACCCTTATTTCCACCCATGTTTTCTGGGTGTGCGTCTGAGCCTCTTCGACCAGTGACGGCGCCCCTCCGACCAGTGATGGCGCCCCTCTGGCAAGTGAAGGCGCCCCTTCGACCATTGAAGGCGCCCGCCCCTCTGGCAAGTAATCATGCGCCCCTCTGGCATGATTATTTTCACTTCAACCAGGCAATGTGATATTTTGCCCCACTAACTTTTATTTTGAAGTGAAGGGCGGGTGGAATATATTTTGAATATATTTTGATATTTTGCCCCACTAACTTTTATTGTGAAGTGAAGGGCGGGTGGAATTTCTTCAAATGGTCCAACAACTTCCCGCTTGGCCCCACCAACTTTTGTCAGATTTGAACGGTCCCTGGCTTTAAAATGATTATTTTCACTTCAAGCATGGAAAATAAACAGGCAATGTGATAGTTTGCCACACTAACTTTTATCTGAAAACATCCACCCTTATTTCCACCCATGTTTTCTGGGTGTGCGTCTGAGCCTCTTCGACCAGTGACGGCGCCCCTCCGACCAGTGATGGCGCCCCTCTGGCAAGTGAAGGCGCCCCTTCGACCATTGAAGGCGCCCGCCCCTCTGGCAAGTAATCATGCGCCCCTCTGGCATGATTATTTTCACTTCAACCAGGCAATGTGATATTTTGCCCCACTAACTTTTATTTTGAAGTGAAGGGCGGGTGGAATATATTTTGAATATATTTTGATATTTTGCCCCACTAACTTTTATTGTGAAGTGAAGGGCGGGTGGAATTTCTTCAAATGGTCCAACAACTTCCCGCTTGGCCCCACCAACTTTTGTCAGATTTGAACGGTCCCTGGCTTTAAAATGATTATTTTCACTTCAAGCATGGAAAATAAACAGGCAATGTGATAGTTTGCCACACTAACTTTTATCTGAAAACATCCACCCTTATTTCCACCCATGTTTTCTGGGTGTGCGTCTGAGCCTCTTCGACCAGTGACGGCGCCCCTCCGACCAGTGATGGCGCCCCTCTGGCAAGTGAAGGCGCCCCTTCGACCATTGAAGGCGCCCGCCCCTCTGGCAAGTAATCATGCGCCCCTCTGGCATGATTATTTTCACTTCAACCAGGCAATGTGATATTTTGCCCCACTAACTTTTATTTTGAAGTGAAGGGCGGGTGGAATATATTTTGAATATATTTTGATATTTTGCCCCACTAACTTTTATTGTGAAGTGAAGGGCGGTTGGAATTTCTTCAAATGGTCCAACAACTTCCCGCTTGGCCCCACCAACTTTTGTCAGATTTGAACGGTCCCTGGCTTTAAAATGATTATTTTCACTTCAAGCATGGAAAATAAACAGGCAATGTGATAGTTTGCCACACTAACTTTTATCTGAAAACATCCACCCTTATTTCCACCCATGTTTTCTGGGTGTGCGTCTGAGCCTCTTCGACCAGTGACGGCGCCCCTCCGACCAGTGATGGCGCCCCTCTGGCAAGTGAAGGCGCCCCTTCGACCATTGAAGGCGCCCGCCCCTCTGGCAAGTAATCATGCGCCCCTCTGGCATGATTATTTTCACTTCAACCAGGCAATGTGATATTTTGCCCCACTAACTTTTATTTTGAAGTGAAGGGCGGGTGGAATATATTTTGAATATATTTTGATATTTTGCCCCACTAACTTTTATTGTGAAGTGAAGGGCGGGTGGAATTTCTTCAAATGGTCCAACAACTTCCCGCTTGGCCCCACCAACTTTTGTCAGATTTGAACGGTCCCTGGCTTTAAAATGATTATTTTCACTTCAAGCATGGAAAATAAACAGGCAATGTGATAGTTTGCCACACTAACTTTTATCTGAAAACATCCACCCTTATTTCCACCCATGTTTTCTGGGTGTGCGTCTGAGCCTCTTCGACCAGTGACGGCGCCCCTCCGACCAGTGATGGCGCCCCTCTGGCAAGTGAAGGCGCCCCTTCGACCATTGAAGGCGCCCGCCCCTCTGGCAAGTAATCATGCGCCCCTCTGGCATGATTATTTTCACTTCAACCAGGCAATGTGATATTTTGCCCCACTAACTTTTATTTTGAAGTGAAGGGCGGGTGGAATATATTTTGAATATATTTTGATATTTTGCCCCACTAACTTTTATTGTGAAGTGAAGGGCGGGTGGAATTTCTTCAAATGGTCCAACAACTTCCCGCTTGGCCCCACCAACTTTTGTCAGATTTGAACGGTCCCTGGCTTTAAAATGATTATTTTCACTTCAAGCATGGAAAATAAACAGGCAATGTGATAGTTTGCCACACTAACTTTTATCTGAAAACATCCACCCTTATTTCCACCCATGTTTTCTGGGTGTGCGTCTGAGCCTCTTCGACCAGTGACGGCGCCCCTCCGACCAGTGATGGCGCCCCTCTGGCTAGTGAAGGCGCCCCTTCGACCATTGAAGGCGCCCGCCCCTCTGGCAAGTAATCATGCGCCCCTCTGGCATGATTATTTTCACTTCAACCAGGCAATGTGATATTTTGCCCCACTAACTTTTATTTTGAAGTGAAGGGCGGGTGGAATATATTTTGAATATATTTTGATATTTTGCCCCACTAACTTTTATTGTGAAGTGAAGGGCGGGTGGAATTTCTTCAAATGGTCCAACAACTTCCCGCTTGGCCCCACCAACTTTTGTCAGGTTTGAACGGTCCCTGGCTTTAAAATGATTATTTTCACTTCAAGCATGGAAAATAAACAGGCAATGTGATAGTTTGCCACACTAACTTTTATCTGAAAACATCCACCCTTATTTCCACCCATGTTTTCTGGGTGTGCGTCTGAGCCTCTTCGACCAGTGACAGCGCCCCTCCGACCAGTGATGGCGCCCCTCTGGCAAGTGAAGGCGCCCCTTCGACCATTGAAGGCGCCCGCCCCTCTGGCAAGTAATCATGCGCCCCTCTGGCATGATTATTTTCACTTCAACCAGGCAATGTGATATTTTGCCCCACTAACTTTTATTTTGAAGTGAAGGGCGGGTGGAATATATTTTGAATATATTTTGATATTTTGCCCCACTAACTTTTATTGTGAAGTGAAGGGCGGGTGGAATTTCTTCAAATGGTCCAACAACTTCCCGCTTGGCCCCACCAACTTTTGTCAGATTTGAACGGTCCCTGGCTTTAAAATGATTATTTTCACTTCAAGCATGGAAAATAAACAGGCAATGTGATAGTTTGCCACACTAACTTTTATCTGAAAACATCCACCCTTATTTCCACCCATGTTTTCTGGGTGTGCGTCTGAGCCTCTTCGACCAGTGACGGCGCCCCTCCGACCAGTGATGGCGCCCCTCTGGCAAGTGAAGGCGCCCCTTCGACCATTGAAGGCGCCTGCCCCTCTGGCAAGTAATCATGCGCCCCTCTGGCATGATTATTTTCACTTCAACCAGGCAATGTGATATTTTGCCCCACTAACTTTTATTTTGAAGTGAAGGGCGGGTGGAATATATTTTGAATATATTTTGATATTTTGCCCCACTAACTTTTATTGTGAAGTGAAGGGCGGGTGGAATTTCTTCAAATGGTCCAACAACTTCCCGCTTGGCCCCACCAACTTTTGTCAGATTTGAACGGTCCCTGGCTTTAAAATGATTATTTTCACTTCAAGCATGGAAAATAAACAGGCAATGTGATAGTTTGCCACACTAACTTTTATCTGAAAACATCCACCCTTATTTCCACCCATGTTTTCTGGGTGTGCGTCTGAGCCTCTTCGACCAGTGACGGCGCCCCTCCGACCAGTGATGGCGCCCCTCTGGCAAGTGAAGGCGCCCCTTCGACCATTGAAGGCGCCCGCCCCTCTGGCAAGTAATCATGCGCCCCTCTGGCATGATTATTTTCACTTCAACCAGGCAATGTGATATTTTGCCCCACTAACTTTTATTTTGAAGTGAAGGGCGGGTGGAATATATTTTGAATATATTTTGATATTTTGCCCCACTAACTTTTATTGTGAAGTGAAGGGCGGGTGGAATTTCTTCAAATGGTCCAACAACTTCCCGCTTGGCCCCACCAACTTTTGTCAGATTTGAACGGTCCCTGGCTTTAAAATGATTATTTTCACTTCAAGCATGGAAAATAAACAGGCAATGTGATAGTTTGCCACACTAACTTTTATCTGAAAACATCCACCCTTATTTCCACCCATGTTTTCTGGGTGTGCGTCTGAGCCTCTTCAACCAGTGACGGCGCCCCTCCGACCAGTGATGGCGCCCCTCTGGCAAGTGAAGGCGCCCCTTCGACCATTGAAGGCGCCCGCCCCTCTGGCAAGTAATCATGCGCCCCTCTGGCATGATTATTTTCACTTCAACCAGGCAATGTGATATTTTGCCCCACTAACTTTTATTTTGAAGTGAAGGGCGGGTGGAATATATTTTGAATATATTTTGATATTTTGCCCCACTAACTTTTATTGTGAAGTGAAGGGCGGGTGGAATTTCTTCAAATGGTCCAACAACTTCCCGCTTGGCCCCACCAACTTTTGTCAGATTTGAACGGTCCCTGGCTTTAAAATGATTATTTTCACTTCAAGCATGGAAAATAAACAGGCAATGTGATAGTTTGCCACACTAACTTTTATCTGAAAACATCCACCCTTATTTCCACCCATGTTTTCTGGGTGTGCGTCTGAGCCTCTTCGACCAGTGACGGCGCCCCTCCGACCAGTGATGGCGCCCCTCTGGCAAGTGAAGGCGCCCCTTCGACCATTGAAGGCGCCCGCCCCTCTGGCAAGTAATCATGCGCCCCTCTGGCATGATTATTTTCACTTCAACCAGGCAATGTGATATTTTGCCCCACTAACTTTTATTTTGAAGTGAAGGGCGGGTGGAATATATTTTGAATATATTTTGATATTTTGCCCCACTAACTTTTATTGTGAAGTGAAGGGCGGGTGGAATTTCTTCAAATGGTCCAACAACTTCCCGCTTGGCCCCACCAACTTTTGTCAGATTTGAACGGTCCCTGGCTTTAAAATGATTATTTTCACTTCAAGCATGGAAAATAAACAGGCAATGTGATAGTTTGCCACACTAACTTTTATCTGAAAACATCCACCCTTATTTCCACCCATGTTTTCTGGGTGTGCGTCTGAGCCTCTTCGACCAGTGACGGCGCCCCTCCGACCAGTGATGGCGCCCCTCTGGCAAGTGAAGGCGCCCCTTCGACCATTGAAGGCGCCCGCCCCTCTGGCAAGTAATCATGCGCCCCTCTGGCATGATTATTTTCACTTCAACCAGGCAATGTGATATTTTGCCCCACTAACTTTTATTTTGAAGTGAAGGGCGGGTGGAATATATTTTGAATATATTTTGATATTTTGCCCCACTAACTTTTATTGTGAAGTGAAGGGCGGGTGGAATTTCTTCAAATGGTCCAACAACTTCCCGCTTGGCCCCACCAACTTTTGTCAGATTTGAACGGTCCCTGGCTTTAAAATGATTATTTTCACTTCAAGCATGGAAAATAAACAGGCAATGTGATAGTTTGCCACACTAACTTTTATCTGAAAACATCCACCCTTATTTCCACCCATGTTTTCTGGGTGTGCGTCTGAGCCTCTTCGACCAGTGACGGCGCCCCTCCGACCAGTGATGGCGCCCCTCTGGCAAGTGAAGGCGCCCCTTCGACCATTGAAGGCGCCCGCCCCTCTGGCAAGTAATCATGCGCCCCTCTGGCATGATTATTTTCACTTCAACCAGGCAATGTGATATTTTGCCCCACTAACTTTTATTTTGAAGTGAAGGGCGGGTGGAATATATTTTGAATATATTTTGATATTTTGCCCCACTAACTTTTATTGTGAAGTGAAGGGCGGGTGGAATTTCTTCAAATAGTCCAACAACTTCCCGCTTGGCCCCACCAACTTTTGTCAGATTTGAACGGTCCCTGGCTTTAAAATGATTATTTTCACTTCAAGCATGGAAAATAAACAGGCAATGTGATAGTTTGCCACACTAACTTTTATCTGAAAACATCCACCCTTATTTCCACCCATGTTTTCTGGGTGTGCGTCTGAGCCTCTTCGACCAGTGACGGCGCCCCTCCGACCAGTGATGGCGCCCCTCTGGCAAGTGAAGGCGCCCCTTCGACCATTGAAGGCGCCCCTTCGACCATTGAAGGCGCCCCTTCGACCATTGAAGGCGCCCGCCCCTCTGGCAAGTAATCATGCGCCCCTCTGGCATGATTATTTTCACTTCAACCAGGCAATGTGATATTTTGCCCCACTAACTTTTATTTTGAAGTGAAGGGCGGGTGGAATATATTTTGAATATATTTTGATATTTTGCCCCACTAACTTTTATTGTGAAGTGAAGGGCGGGTGGAATTTCTTCAAATGGTCCAACAACTTCCCGCTTGGCCCCACCAACTTTTGTCAGATTTGAACGGTCCCTGGCTTTAAAATGATTATTTTCACTTCAAGCATGGAAAATAAACAGGCAATGTGATAGTTTGCCACACTAACTTTTATCTGAAAACATCCACCCTTATTTCCACCCATGTTTTCTGGGTGTGCGTCTGAGCCTCTTCGACCAGTGACGGCGCCCCTCCGACCAGTGATGGCGCCCCTCTGGCAAGTGAAGGCGCCCCTTCGACCATTGAAGGCGCCCGCCCCTCTGGCAAGTAATCATGCGCCCCTCTGGCATGATTATTTTCACTTCAACCAGGCAATGTGATATTTTGCCCCACTAACTTTTATTTTGAAGTGAAGGGCGGGTGGAATATATTTTGAATATATTTTGATATTTTGCCCCACTAACTTTTATTGTGAAGTGAAGGGCGGGTGGAATTTCTTCAAATGGTCCAACAACTTCCCGCTTGGCCCCACCAACTTTTGTCAGATTTGAACGGTCCCTGGCTTTAAAATGATTATTTTCACTTCAAGCATGGAAAATAAACAGGCAATGTGATAGTTTGCCACACTAACTTTTATCTGAAAACATCCACCCTTATTTCCACCCATGTTTTCTGGGTGTGCGTCTGAGCCTCTTCGACCAGTGACGGCGCCCCTCCGACCAGTGATGGCGCCCCTCTGGCAAGTGAAGGCGCCCCTTCGACCATTGAAGGCGCCCGCCCCTCTGGCAAGTAATCATGCGCCCCTCTGGCATGATTATTTTCACTTCAACCAGGCAATGTGATATTTTGCCCCACTAACTTTTATTTTGAAGTGAAGGGCGGGTGGAATATATTTTGAATATATTTTGATATTTTGCCCCACTAACTTTTATTGTGAAGTGAAGGGCGGGTGGAATTTCTTCAAATGGTCCAACAACTTCCCGCTTGGCCCCACCAACTTTTGTCAGATTTGAACGGTCCCTGGCTTTAAAATGATTATTTTCACTTCAAGCATGGAAAATAAACAGGCAATGTGATAGTTTGCCACACTAACTTTTATCTGAAAACATCCACCCTTATTTCCACCCATGTTTTCTGGGTGTGCGTCTGAGCCTCTTCGACCAGTGACGGCGCCCCTCCGACCAGTGATGGCGCCCCTCTGGCAAGTGAAGGCGCCCCTTCGACCATTGAAGGCGCCCGCCCCTCTGGCAAGTAATCATGCGCCCCTCTGGCATGATTATTTTCACTTCAACCAGGCAATGTGATATTTTGCCCCACTAACTTTTATTTTGAAGTGAAGGGCGGGTGGAATATATTTTGAATATATTTTGATATTTTGCCCCACTAACTTTTATTGTGAAGTGAAGGGCGGTTGGAATTTCTTCAAATGGTCCAACAACTTCCCGCTTGGCCCCACCAACTTTTGTCAGATTTGAACGGTCCCTGGCTTTAAAATGATTATTTTCACTTCAAGCATGGAAAATAAACAGGCAATGTGATAGTTTGCCACACTAACTTTTATCTGAAAACATCCACCCTTATTTCCACCCATGTTTTCTGGGTGTGCGTCTGAGCCTCTTCGACCAGTGACGGCGCCCCTCCGACCAGTGATGGCGCCCCTCTGGCAAGTGAAGGCGCCCCTTCGACCATTGAAGGCGCCCGCCCCTCTGGCAAGTAATCATGCGCCCCTCTGGCATGATTATTTTCACTTCAACCAGGCAATGTGATATTTTGCCCCACTAACTTTTATTTTGAAGTGAAGGGCGGGTGGAATATATTTTGAATATATTTTGATATTTTGCCCCACTAACTTTTATTGTGAAGTGAAGGGCGGGTGGAATTTCTTCAAATGGTCCAACAACTTCCCGCTTGGCCCCACCAACTTTTGTCAGATTTGAACGGTCCCTGGCTTTAAAATGATTATTTTCACTTCAAGCATGGAAAATAAACAGGCAATGTGATAGTTTGCCACACTAACTTTTATCTGAAAACATCCACCCTTATTTCCACCCATGTTTTCTGGGTGTGCGTCTGAGCCTCTTCGACCAGTGACGGCGCCCCTCCGACCAGTGATGGCGCCCCTCTGGCAAGTGAAGGCGCCCCTTCGACCATTGAAGGCGCCCGCCCCTCTGGCAAGTAATCATGCGCCCCTCTGGCATGATTATTTTCACTTCAACCAGGCAATGTGATATTTTGCCCCACTAACTTTTATTTTGAAGTGAAGGGCGGGTGGAATATATTTTGAATATATTTTGATATTTTGCCCCACTAACTTTTATTGTGAAGTGAAGGGCGGGTGGAATTTCTTCAAATGGTCCAACAACTTCCCGCTTGGCCCCACCAACTTTTGTCAGATTTGAACGGTCCCTGGCTTTAAAATGATTATTTTCACTTCAAGCATGGAAAATAAACAGGCAATGTGATAGTTTGCCACACTAACTTTTATCTGAAAACATCCACCCTTATTTCCACCCATGTTTTCTGGGTGTGCGTCTGAGCCTCTTCGACCAGTGACGGCGCCCCTCCGACCAGTGATGGCGCCCCTCTGGCTAGTGAAGGCGCCCCTTCGACCATTGAAGGCGCCCGCCCCTCTGGCAAGTAATCATGCGCCCCTCTGGCATGATTATTTTCACTTCAACCAGGCAATGTGATATTTTGCCCCACTAACTTTTATTTTGAAGTGAAGGGCGGGTGGAATATATTTTGAATATATTTTGATATTTTGCCCCACTAACTTTTATTGTGAAGTGAAGGGCGGGTGGAATTTCTTCAAATGGTCCAACAACTTCCCGCTTGGCCCCACCAACTTTTGTCAGGTTTGAACGGTCCCTGGCTTTAAAATGATTATTTTCACTTCAAGCATGGAAAATAAACAGGCAATGTGATAGTTTGCCACACTAACTTTTATCTGAAAACATCCACCCTTATTTCCACCCATGTTTTCTGGGTGTGCGTCTGAGCCTCTTCGACCAGTGACAGCGCCCCTCCGACCAGTGATGGCGCCCCTCTGGCAAGTGAAGGCGCCCCTTCGACCATTGAAGGCGCCCGCCCCTCTGGCAAGTAATCATGCGCCCCTCTGGCATGATTATTTTCACTTCAACCAGGCAATGTGATATTTTGCCCCACTAACTTTTATTTTGAAGTGAAGGGCGGGTGGAATATATTTTGAATATATTTTGATATTTTGCCCCACTAACTTTTATTGTGAAGTGAAGGGCGGGTGGAATTTCTTCAAATGGTCCAACAACTTCCCGCTTGGCCCCACCAACTTTTGTCAGATTTGAACGGTCCCTGGCTTTAAAATGATTATTTTCACTTCAAGCATGGAAAATAAACAGGCAATGTGATAGTTTGCCACACTAACTTTTATCTGAAAACATCCACCCTTATTTCCACCCATGTTTTCTGGGTGTGCGTCTGAGCCTCTTCGACCAGTGACGGCGCCCCTCCGACCAGTGATGGCGCCCCTCTGGCAAGTGAAGGCGCCCCTTCGACCATTGAAGGCGCCCGCCCCTCTGGCAAGTAATCATGCGCCCCTCTGGCATGATTATTTTCACTTCAACCAGGCAATGTGATATTTTGCCCCACTAACTTTTATTTTGAAGTGAAGGGCGGGTGGAATATATTTTGAATATATTTTGATATTTTGCCCCACTAACTTTTATTGTGAAGTGAAGGGCGGGTGGAATTTCTTCAAATGGTCCAACAACTTCCCGCTCGGCCCCACCAACTTTTGTCAGATTTGAACGGTCCCTGGCTTTAAAATGATTATTTTCACTTCAAGCATGGAAAATAAACAGGCAATGTGATAGTTTGCCACACTAACTTTTATCTGAAAACATCCACCCTTATTTCCACCCATGTTTTCTGGGTGTGCGTCTGAGCCTCTTCGACCAGTGACGGCGCCCCTCCGACCAGTGATGGCGCCCCTCTGGCAAGTGAAGGCGCCCCTTCGACCATTGAAGGCGCCCGCCCCTCTGGCAAGTAATCATGCGCCCCTCTGGCCTGATTATTTTCACTTCAACCAGGCAATGTGATATTTTGCCCCACTAACTTTTATTTTGAAGTGAAGGGCGGGTGGAATATATTTTGAATATATTTTGATATTTTGCCCCACTAACTTTTATTGTGAAGTGAAGGGCGGTTGGAATTTCTTCAAATGGTCCAACAACTTCCCGCTTGGCCCCACCAACTTTTGTCAGATTTGAACGGTCCCTGGCTTTAAAATGATTATTTTCACTTCAAGCATGGAAAATAAACAGGCAATGTGATAGTTTGCCACACTAACTTTTATCTGAAAACATCCACCCTTATTTCCACCCATGTTTTCTGGGTGTGCGTCTGAGCCTCTTCGACCAGTGACGGCGCCCCTCCGACCAGTGATGGCGCCCCTCTGGCAAGTGAAGGCGCCCCTTCGACCATTGAAGGCGCCCGCCCCTCTGGCAAGTAATCATGCGCCCCTCTGGCATGATTATTTTCACTTCAACCAGGCAATGTGATATTTTGCCCCACTAACTTTTATTTTGAAGTGAAGGGCGGGTGGAATATATTTTGAATATATTTTGATATTTTGCCCCACTAACTTTTATTGTGAAGTGAAGGGCGGGTGGAATTTCTTCAAATGGTCCAACAACTTCCCGCTTGGCCCCACCAACTTTTGTCAGATTTGAACGGTCCCTGGCTTTAAAATGATTATTTTCACTTCAAGCATGGAAAATAAACAGGCAATGTGATAGTTTGCCACACTAACTTTCATCTGAAAACATCCACCCTTATTTCCACCCATGTTTTCTGGGTGTGCGTCTGAGCCTCTTCGACCAGTGACGGCGCCCCTCCGACCAGTGATGGCGCCCCTCTGGCAAGTGAAGGCGCCCCTTCGACCATTGAAGGCGCCCGCCCCTCTGGCAAGTAATCATGCGCCCCTCTGGCATGATTATTTTCACTTCAACCAGGCAATGTGATATTTTGCCCCACTAACTTTTATTTTGAAGTGAAGGGCGGGTGGAATATATTTTGAATATATTTTGATATTTTGCCCCACTAACTTTTATTGTGAAGTGAAGGGCGGGTGGAATTTCTTCAAATGGTCCAACAACTTCCCGCTTGGCCCCACCAACTTTTGTCAGATTTGAACGGTCCCTGGCTTTAAAATGATTATTTTCACTTCAAGCATGGAAAATAAACAGGCAATGTGATAGTTTGCCACACTAACTTTTATCTGAAAACATCCACCCTTATTTCCACCCATGTTTTCTGGGTGTGCGTCTGAGCCTCTTCGACCAGTGACGGCGCCCCTCCGACCAGTGATGGCGCCCCTCTGGCTAGTGAAGGCGCCCCTTCGACCATTGAAGGCGCCCGCCCCTCTGGCAAGTAATCATGCGCCCCTCTGGCATGATTATTTTCACTTCAACCAGGCAATGTGATATTTTGCCCCACTAACTTTTATTTTGAAGTGAAGGGCGGGTGGAATATATTTTGAATATATTTTGATATTTTGCCCCACTAACTTTTATTGTGAAGTGAAGGGCGGGTGGAATTTCTTCAAATGGTCCAACAACTTCCCGCTTGGCCCCACCAACTTTTGTCAGGTTTGAACGGTCCCTGGCTTTAAAATGATTATTTTCACTTCAAGCATGGAAAATAAACAGGCAATGTGATAGTTTGCCACACTAACTTTTATCTGAAAACATCCACCCTTATTTCCACCCATGTTTTCTGGGTGTGCGTCTGAGCCTCTTCGACCAGTGACGGCGCCCCTCCGACCAGTGATGGCGCCCCTCTGGCAAGTGAAGGCGCCCCTTCGACCATTGAAGGCGCCCGCCCCTCTGGCAAGTAATCATGCGCCCCTCTGGCATGATTATTTTCACTTCAACCAGGCAATGTGATATTTTGCCCCACTAACTTTTATTTTGAAGTGAAGGGCGGGTGGAATATATTTTGAATATATTTTGATATTTTGCCCCACTAACTTTTATTGTGAAGTGAAGGGCGGGTGGAATTTCTTCAAATGGTCCAACAACTTCCCGCTTGGCCCCACCAACTTTTGTCAGATTTGAACGGTCCCTGGCTTTAAAATGATTATTTTCACTTCAAGCATGGAAAATAAACAGGCAATGTGATAGTTTGCCACACTAACTTTTATCTGAAAACATCCACCCTTATTTCCACCCATGTTTTCTGGGTGTGCGTCTGAGCCTCTTCGACCAGTGACGGCGCCCCTCCGACCAGTGATGGCGCCCCTCTGGCAAGTGAAGGCGCCCCTTCGACCATTGAAGGCGCCCGCCCCTCTGGCAAGTAATCATGCGCCCCTCTGGCATGATTATTTTCACTTCAACCAGGCAATGTGATATTTTGCCCCACTAACTTTTATTTTGAAGTGAAGGGTGGGTGGAATATATTTTGAATATATTTTGATATTTTGCCCCACTAACTTTTATTGTGAAGTGAAGGGCGGGTGGAATTTCTTCAAATGGTCCAACAACTTCCCGCTCGGCCCCACCAACTTTTGTCAGATTTGAACGGTCCCTGGCTTTAAAATGATTATTTTCACTTCAAGCATGGAAAATAAACAGGCAATGTGATAGTTTGCCACACTAACTTTTATCTGAAAACATCCACCCTTATTTCCACCCATGTTTTCTGGGTGTGCGTCTGAGCCTCTTCGACCAGTGACGGCGCCCCTCCGACCAGTGATGGCGCCCCTCTGGCAAGTGAAGGCGCCCCTTCGACCATTGAAGGCGCCCGCCCCTCTGGCAAGTAATCATGCGCCCCTCTGGCCTGATTATTTTCACTTCAACCAGGCAATGTGATATTTTGCCCCACTAACTTTTATTTTGAAGTGAAGGGCGGGTGGAATATATTTTGAATATATTTTGATATTTTGCCCCACTAACTTTTATTGTGAAGTGAAGGGCGGGTGGAATTTCTTCAAATGGTCCAACAACTTCCCGCTTGGCCCCACCAACTTTTGTCAGATTTGAACGGTCCCTGGCTTTAAAATGATTATTTTCACTTCAAGCATGGAAAATAAACAGGCAATGTGATAGTTTGCCACACTAACTTTTATCTGAAAACATCCACCCTTATTTCCACCCATGTTTTCTGGGTGTGCGTCTGAGCCTCTTCGACCAGTGACGGCGCCCCTCCGACCAGTGATGGCACCCCTCTGGCAAGTGAAGGCGCCCCTTCGACCATTGAAGGCGCCCGCCCCTCTGGCAAGTAATCATGCGCCCCTCTGGCATGATTATTTTCACTTCAACCAGGCAATGTGATATTTTGCCCCACTAACTTTTATTTTGAAGTGAAGGGCGGGTGGAATATATTTTGAATATATTTTGATATTTTGCCCCACTAACTTTTATTGTGAAGTGAAGGGCGGGTGGAATTTCTTCAAATGGTCCAACAACTTCCTGCTTGGCCCCACCAACTTTTGTCAGATTTGAACGGTCCCTGGCTTTAAAATGATTGTTTTCACTTCAAGCATGGAAAATAAACAGGCAATGTGATAGTTTGCCACACTAACTTTTATCTGAAAACATTCACCCTTATTTCCACCCATGTTTTCTGGGTGTGCGTCTGAGCCTCTTCGACCAGTGACGGCGCCCCTCCGACCAGTGATGGCGCCCCTCTGGCAAGTGAAGGCGCCCCTTCGACCATTGAAGGCGCCCGCCCCTCTGGCAAGTAATCATGCGCCCCTCTGGCATGATTATTTTCACTTCAACCAGGCAATGTGATATTTTGCCCCACTAACTTTTATTTTGAAGTGAAGGGCGGGTGGAATATATTTTGAATATATTTTGATATTTTGCCCCACTAACTTTTATTGTGAAGTGAAGGGCGGGTGGAATTTCTTCAAATGGTCCAACAACTTCCCGCTTGGCCCCACCAACTTTTGTCAGATTTGAACGGTCCCTGGCTTTAAAATGATTATTTTCACTTCAAGCATGGAAAATAAACAGGCAATGTGATAGTTTGCCACACTAACTTTTATCTGAAAACATCCACCCTTATTTTCACCCATGTTTTCTGGGTGTGCGTCTGAGCCTCTTCGACCAGTGACGGCGCCCCTCCGACCAGTGATGGCACCCCTCTGGCAAGTGAAGGCGCCCCTTCGACCATTGAAGGCGCCCGCCCCTCTGGCAAGTAATCATGCGCCCCTCTGGCATGATTATTTTCACTTCAACCAGGCAATGTGATATTTTGCCCCACTAACTTTTATTTTGAAGTGAAGGGCGGGTGGAATATATTTTGAATATATTTTGATATTTTGCCCCACTAACTTTTATTGTGAAGTGAAGGGCGGGTGGAATTTCTTCAAATGGTCCAACAACTTCCCGCTTGGCCCCACCAACTTTTGTCAGATTTGAACGGTCCCTGGCTTTAAAATGATTGTTTTCACTTCAAGCATGGAAAATAAACAGGCAATGTGATAGTTTGCCACACTAACTTTTATCTGAAAACATCCACCCTTATTTCCACCCATGTTTTCTGGGTGTGCGTCTGAGCCTCTTCGACCAGTGACGGCGCCCCTCCGACCAGTGATGGCGCCCCTCTGGCAAGTGAAGGCGCCCCTTCGACCATTGAAGGCGCCCGCCCCTCTGGCAAGTAATCATGCGCCCCTCTGGCATGATTATTTTCACTTCAACCAGGCAATGTGATATTTTGCCCCACTAACTTTTATTTTGAAGTGAAGGGCGGGTGGAATATATTTTGAATATATTTTGATATTTTGCCCCACTAACTTTTATTGTGAAGTGAAGGGCGGGTGGAATTTCTTCAAATGGTCCAACAACTTCTCGCTTGGCCCCACCAACTTTTGTCAGATTTGAACGGTCCCTGGCTTTAAAATGATTATTTTCACTTCAAGCATGGAAAATAAACAGGCAATGTGATAGTTTGCCACACTAACTTTTATCTGAAAACATCCACCCTTATTTCCACCCATGTTTTCTGGGTGTGCGTCTGAGCCTCTTCGACCAGTGACGGCGCCCCTCCGACCAGTGATGGCGCCCCTCTGGCAAGTGAAGGCGCCCCTTCGACCATTGAAGGCGCCCGCCCCTCTGGCAAGTAATCATGCGCCCCTCTGGCATGATTATTTTCACTTCAACCAGGCAATGTGATATTTTGCCCCACTAACTTTTATTTTGAAGTGAAGGGCGGGTGGAATATATTTTGAATATATTTTGATATTTTGCCCCACTAACTTTTATTGTGAAGTGAAGGGCGGTTGGAATTTCTTCAAATGGTCCAACAACTTCCCGCTTGGCCCCACCAACTTTTGTCAGATTTGAACGGTCCCTGGCTTTAAAATGATTATTTTCACTTCAAGCATGGAAAATAAACAGGCAATGTGATAGTTTGCCACACTAACTTTTATCTGAAAACATCCACCCTTATTTCCACCCATGTTTTCTGGGTGTGCGTCTGAGCCTCTTCGACCAGTGACGGCGCCCCTCCGACCAGTGATGGCGCCCCTCTGGCAAGTGAAGGCGCCCCTTCGACCATTGAAGGCGCCCGCCCCTCTGGCAAGTAATCATGCGCCCCTCTGGCATGATTATTTTCACTTCAACCAGGCAATGTGATATTTTGCCCCACTAACTTTTATTTTGAAGTGAAGGGCGGGTGGAATATATTTTGAATATATTTTGATATTTTGCCCCACTAACTTTTATTGTGAAGTGAAGGGCGGGTGGAATTTCTTCAAATGGTCCAACAACTTCCCGCTTGGCCCCACCAACTTTTGTCAGATTTGAACGGTCCCTGGCTTTAAAATGATTATTTTCACTTCAAGCATGGAAAATAAACAGGCAATGTGATAGTTTGCCACACTAACTTTTATCTGAAAACATCCACCCTTATTTCCACCCATGTTTTCTGGGTGTGCGTCTGAGCCTCTTCGACCAGTGACGGCGCCCCTCCGACCAGTGATGGCGCCCCTCTGGCAAGTGAAGGCGCCCCTTCGACCATTGAAGGCGCCCGCCCCTCTGGCAAGTAATCATGCGCCCCTCTGGCATGATTATTTTCACTTCAACCAGGCAATGTGATATTTTGCCCCACTAACTTTTATTTTGAAGTGAAGGGCGGGTGGAATATATTTTGAATATATTTTGATATTTTGCCCCACTAACTTTTATTGTGAAGTGAAGGGCGGGTGGAATTTCTTCAAATGGTCCAACAACTTCCCGCTTGGCCCCACCAACTTTTGTCAGATTTGAACGGTCCCTGGCTTTAAAATGATTATTTTCACTTCAAGCATGGAAAATAAACAGGCAATGTGATAGTTTGCCACACTAAATTTTATCTGAAAACATCCACCCTTATTTCCACCCATGTTTTCTGGGTGTGCGTCTGAGCCTCTTCGACCAGTGACGGCGCCCCTCCGACCAGTGATGGCGCCCCTCTGGCAAGTGAAGGCGCCCCTTCGACCATTGAAGGCGCCCGCCCCTCTGGCAAGTAATCATGCGCCCCTCTGGCATGATTATTTTCACTTCAACCAGGCAATGTGATATTTTGCCCCACTAACTTTTATTTTGAAGTGAAGGGCGGGTGGAATATATTTTGAATATATTTTGATATTTTGCCCCACTAACTTTTATTGTGAAGTGAAGGGCGGGTGGAATTTCTTCAAATGGTCCAACAACTTCCCGCTTGGCCCCACCAACTTTTGTCAGGTTTGAACGGTCCCTGGCTTTAAAATGATTATTTTCACTTCAAGCATGGAAAATAAACAGGCAATGTGATAGTTTGCCACACTAACTTTTATCTGAAAACATCCACCCTTATTTCCACCCATGTTTTCTGGGTGTGCGTCTGAGCCTCTTCGACCAGTGACGGCGCCCCTCCGACCAGTGATGGCGCCCCTCTGGCAAGTGAAGGCGCCCCTTCGACCATTGAAGGCGCCCGCCCCTCTGGCAAGTAATCATGCGCCCCTCTGGCATGATTATTTTCACTTCAACCAGGCAATGTGATATTTTGCCCCACTAACTTTTATTTTGAAGTGAAGGGCGGGTGGAATATATTTTGAATATATTTTGATATTTTGCCCCACTAACTTTTATTGTGAAGTGAAGGGCGGGTGGAATTTCTTCAAATGGTCCAACAACTTCCCGCTTGGCCCCACCAACTTTTGTCAGATTTGAACGGTCCCTGGCTTTAAAATGATTATTTTCACTTCAAGCATGGAAAATAAACAGGCAATGTGATAGTTTGCCACACTAACTTTTATCTGAAAACATCCACCCTTATTTCCACCCATGTTTTCTGGGTGTGCGTCTGAGCCTCTTCGACCAGTGACGGCGCCCCTCCGACCAGTGATGGCGCCCCTCTGGCAAGTGAAGGCGCCCCTTCGACCATTGAAGGCGCCCGCCCCTCTGGCAAGTAATCATGCGCCCCTCTGGCATGATTATTTTCACTTCAACCAGGCAATGTGATATTTTGCCCCACTAACTTTTATTTTGAAGTGAAGGGCGGGTGGAATATATTTTGAATATATTTTGATATTTTGCCCCACTAACTTTTATTGTGAAGTGAAGGGCGGGTGGAATTTCTTCAAATGGTCCAACAACTTCCCGCTCGGCCCCACCAACTTTTGTCAGATTTGAACGGTCCCTGGCTTTAAAATGATTATTTTCACTTCAAGCATGGAAAATAAACAGGCAATGTGATAGTTTGCCACACTAACTTTTATCTGAAAACATCCACCCTTATTTCCACCCATGTTTTCTGGGTGTGCGTCTGAGCCTCTTCGACCAGTGACGGCGCCCCTCCGACCAGTGATGGCGCCCCTCTGGCAAGTGAAGGCGCCCCTTCGACCATTGAAGGCGCCCGCCCCTCTGGCAAGTAATCATGCGCCCCTCTGGCCTGATTATTTTCACTTCAACCAGGCAATGTGATATTTTGCCCCACTAACTTTTATTTTGAAGTGAAGGGCGGGTGGAATATATTTTGAATATATTTTGATATTTTGCCCCACTAACTTTTATTGTGAAGTGAAGGGCGGGTGGAATTTCTTCAAATGGTCCAACAACTTCCCGCTTGGCCCCACCAACTTTTGTCAGATTTGAACGGTCCCTGGCTTTAAAATGATTATTTTCACTTCAAGCATGGAAAATAAACAGGCAATGTGATAGTTTGCCACACTAACTTTTATCTGAAAACATCCACCCTTATTTCCACCCATGTTTTCTGGGTGTGCGTCTGAGCCTCTTCGACCAGTGACGGCGCCCCTCCGACCAGTGATGGCACCCCTCTGGCAAGTGAAGGCGCCCCTTCGACCATTGAAGGCGCCCGCCCCTCTGGCAAGTAATCATGCGCCCCTCTGGCATGATTATTTTCACTTCAACCAGGCAATGTGATATTTTGCCCCACTAACTTTTATTTTGAAGTGAAGGGCGGGTGGAATATATTTTGAATATATTTTGATATTTTGCCCCACTAACTTTTATTGTGAAGTGAAGGGCGGGTGGAATTTCTTCAAATGGTCCAACAACTTCCCGCTTGGCCCCACCAACTTTTGTCAGATTTGAACGGTCCCTGGCTTTAAAATGATTGTTTTCACTTCAAGCATGGAAAATAAACAGGCAATGTGATAGTTTGCCACACTAACTTTTATCTGAAAACATCCACCCTTATTTCCACCCATGTTTTCTGGGTGTGCGTCTGAGCCTCTTCGACCAGTGACGGCGCCCCTCCGACCAGTGATGGCGCCCCTCTGGCAAGTGAAGGCGCCCCTTCGACCATTGAAGGCGCCCGCCCCTCTGGCAAGTAATCATGCGCCCCTCTGGCATGATTATTTTCACTTCAACCAGGCAATGTGATATTTTGCCCCACTAACTTTTATTTTGAAGTGAAGGGCGGGTGGAATATATTTTGAATATATTTTGATATTTTGCCCCACTAACTTTTATTGTGAAGTGAAGGGCGGGTGGAATTTCTTCAAATGGTCCAACAACTTCCCGCTTGGCCCCACCAACTTTTGTCAGATTTGAACGGTCCCTGGCTTTAAAATGATTATTTTCACTTCAAGCATGGAAAATAAACAGGCAATGTGATAGTTTGCCACACTAACTTTTATCTGAAAACATCCACCCTTATTTCCACCCATGTTTTCTGGGTGTGCGTCTGAGCCTCTTCGACCAGTGACGGCGCCCCTCCGACCAGTGATGGCGCCCCTCTGGCAAGTGAAGGCGCCCCTTCGACCATTGAAGGCGCCCGCCCCTCTGGCAAGTAATCATGCGCCCCTCTGGCATGATTATTTTCACTTCAACCAGGCAATGTGATATTTTGCCCCACTAACTTTTATTTTGAAGTGAAGGGCGGGTGGAATATATTTTGAATATATTTTGATATTTTGCCCCACTAACTTTTATTGTGAAGTGAAGGGCGGGTGGAATTTCTTCAAATGGTCCAACAACTTCCCGCTTGGCCCCACCAACTTTTGTCAGGTTTGAACGGTCCCTGGCTTTAAAATGATTATTTTCACTTCAAGCATGGAAAATAAACAGGCAATGTGATAGTTTGCCACACTAACTTTTATCTGAAAACATCCACCCTTATTTCCACCCATGTTTTCTGGGTGTGCGTCTGAGCCTCTTCGACCAGTGACGGCGCCCCTCCGACCAGTGATGGCGCCCCTCTGGCAAGTGAAGGCGCCCCTTCGACCATTGAAGGCGCCCGCCCCTCTGGCAAGTAATCATGCGCCCCTCTGGCATGATTATTTTCACTTCAACCAGGCAATGTGATATTTTGCCCCACTAACTTTTATTTTGAAGTGAAGGGCGGGTGGAATATATTTTGAATATATTTTGATATTTTGCCCCACTAACTTTTATTGTGAAGTGAAGGGCGGGTGGAATTTCTTCAAATGGTCCAACAACTTCCCGCTTGGCCCCACCAACTTTTGTCAGATTTGAACGGTCCCTGGCTTTAAAATGATTATTTTCACTTCAAGCATGGAAAATAAACAGGCAATGTGATAGTTTGCCACACTAACTTTTATCTGAAAACATCCACCCTTATTTCCACCCATGTTTTCTGGGTGTGCGTCTGAGCCTCTTCGACCAGTGACGGCGCCCCTCCGACCAGTGATGGCGCCCCTCTGGCAAGTGAAGGCGCCCCTTCGACCATTGAAGGCGCCCGCCCCTCTGGCAAGTAATCATGCGCCCCTCTGGCATGATTATTTTCACTTCAACCAGGCAATGTGATATTTTGCCCCACTAACTTTTATTTTGAAGTGAAGGGCGGGTGGAATATATTTTGAATATATTTTGATATTTTGCCCCACTAACTTTTATTGTGAAGTGAAGGGCGGGTGGAATTTCTTCAAATGGTCCAACAACTTCCCGCTCGGCCCCACCAACTTTTGTCAGATTTGAACGGTCCCTGGCTTTAAAATGATTATTTTCACTTCAAGCATGGAAAATAAACAGGCAATGTGATAGTTTGCCACACTAACTTTTATCTGAAAACATCCACCCTTATTTCCACCCATGTTTTCTGGGTGTGCGTCTGAGCCTCTTCGACCAGTGACGGCGCCCCTCCGACCAGTGATGGCGCCCCTCTGGCAAGTGAAGGCGCCCCTTCGACCATTGAAGGCGCCCGCCCCTCTGGCAAGTAATCATGCGCCCCTCTGGCATGATTATTTTCACTTCAACCAGGCAATGTGATATTTTGCCCCACTAACTTTTATTTTGAAGTGAAGGGCGGGTGGAATATATTTTGAATATATTTTGATATTTTGCCCCACTAACTTTTATTGTGAAGTGAAGGGCGGGTGGAATTTCTTCAAATGGTCCAACAACTTCCCGCTTGGCCCCACCAACTTTTGTCAGATTTGAACGGTCCCTGGCTTTAAAATGATTATTTTCACTTCAAGCATGGAAAATAAACAGGCAATGTGATAGTTTGCCACACTAACTTTTATCTGAAAACATCCACCCTTATTTCCACCCATGTTTTCTGGGTGTGCGTCTGAGCCTCTTCGACCAGTGACGGCGCCCCTCCGACCAGTGATGGCACCCCTCTGGCAAGTGAAGGCGCCCCTTCGACCATTGAAGGCGCCCGCCCCTCTAGCAAGTAATCATGCGCCCCTCTGGCATGATTATTTTCACTTCAACCAGGCAATGTGATATTTTGCCCCACTAACTTTTATTTTGAAGTGAAGGGCGGGTGGAATATATTTTGAATATATTTTGATATTTTGCCCCACTAACTTTTATTGTGAAGTGAAGGGCGGGTGGAATTTCTTCAAATGGTCCAACAACTTCCCGCTTGGCCCCACCAACTTTTGTCAGATTTGAACGGTCCCTGGCTTTAAAATGATTGTTTTCACTTCAAGCATGGAAAATAAACAGGCAATGTGATAGTTTGCCACACTAACTTTTATCTGAAAACATCCATCCTTATTTCCACCCATGTTTTCTGGGTGTGCGTCTGAGCCTCTTCGACCAGTGACGGCGCCCCTCCGACCAGTGATGGCGCCCCTCTGGCAAGTGAAGGCGCCCCTTCGACCATTGAAGGCGCCCGCCCCTCTGGCAAGTAATCATGCGCCCCTCTGGCATGATTATTTTCACTTCAACCAGGCAATGTGATATTTTGCCCCACTAACTTTTATTTTGAAGTGAAGGGCGGGTGGAATATATTTTGAATATATTTTGATATTTTGCCCCACTAACTTTTATTGTGAAGTGAAGGGCGGGTGGAATTTCTTCAAATGGTCCAACAACTTCCCGCTTGGCCCCACCAACTTTTGTCAGATTTGAACGGTCCCTGGCTTTAAAATGATTATTTTCACTTCAAGCATGGAAAATAAACAGGCAATGTGATAGTTTGCCACACTAACTTTTATCTGAAAACATCCACCCTTATTTCCACCCATGTTTTCTGGGTGTGCGTCTGAGCCTCTTCGACCAGTGACGGCGCCCCTCCGACCAGTGATGGCGCCCCTCTGGCATGTGAAGGCGCCCCTTCGACCATTGAAGGCGCCCGCCCCTCTGGCAAGTAATCATGCGCCCCTCTGGCATGATTATTTTCACTTCAACCAGGCAATGTGATATTTTGCCCCACTAACTTTTATTTTGAAGTGAAGGGCGGGTGGAATATATTTTGAATATATTTTGATATTTTGCCCCACTAACTTTTATTGTGAAGTGAAGGGCGGGTGGAATTTCTTCAAATGGTCCAAGAACTTCCCGCTTGGCCCCACCAACTTTTGTCAGATTTGAACGGTCCCTGGCTTTAAAATGATTATTTTCACTTCAAGCATGGAAAATAAACAGGCAATGTGATAGTTTGCCACACTAACTTTTATCTGAAAACATCCACCCTTATTTCCACCCATGTTTTCTGGGTGTGCGTCTGAGCCTCTTCGACCAGTGACGGCGCCCCTCCGACCAGTGATGGCGCCCCTCTGGCAAGTGAAGGCGCCCCTTCGACCATTGAAGGCGCCCGCCCCTCTGGCAAGTAATCATGCGCCCCTCTGGCATGATTATTTTCACTTCAACCAGGCAATGTGATATTTTGCCCCACTAACTTTTATTTTGAAGTGAAGGGCGGGTGGAATATATTTTGAATATATTTTGATATTTTGCCCCACTAACTTTTATTGTGAAGTGAAGGGCGGGTGGAATTTCTTCAAATGGTCCAACAACTTCCCGCTTGGCCCCACCAACTTTTGTCAGATTTGAACGGTCCCTGGCTTTAAAATGATTATTTTCACTTCAAGCATGGAAAATAAACAGGCAATGTGATAGTTTGCCACACTAACTTTTATCTGAAAACATCCACCCTTATTTCCACCCATGTTTTCTGGGTGTGCGTCTGAGCCTCTTCGACCAGTGACGGCGCCCCTCCGACCAGTGATGGCGCCCCTCTGGCAAGTGAAGGCGCCCCTTCGACCATTGAAGGCGCCCGCCCCTCTGGCAAGTAATCATGCGCCCCTCTGGCATGATTATTTTCACTTCAACCAGGCAATGTGATATTTTGCCCCACTAACTTTTATTTTGAAGTGAAGGGCGGGTGGAATATATTTTGAATATATTTTGATATTTTGCCCCACTAACTTTTATTGTGAAGTGAAGGGCGGGTGGAATTTCTTCAAATGGTCCAACAACTTCCCGCTTGGCCCCACCAACTTTTGTCAGATTTGAACGGTCCCTGGCTTTAAAATGATTATTTTCACTTCAAGCATGGAAAATAAACAGGCAATGTGATAGTTTGCCACACTAACTTTTATCTGAAAACATCCACCCTTATTTCCACCCATGTTTTCTGGGTGTGCGTCTGAGCCTCTTCGACCAGTGACGGCGCCCCTCCGACCAGTGATGGCGCCCCTCTGGCAAGTGAAGGCGCCCCTTCGACCATTGAAGGCGCCCGCCCCTCTGGCAAGTAATCATGCGCCCCTCTGGCATGATTATTTTCACTTCAACCAGGCAATGTGATATTTTGCCCCACTAACTTTTATTTTGAAGTGAAGGGCGGGTGGAATATATTTTGAATATATTTTGATATTTTGCCCCACTAACTTGTATTGTGAAGTGAAGGGCAGGTGGAATTTCTTCAAATGGTCCAACAACTTCCCGCTTGGCCCCACCAACTTTTGTCAGATTTGAACGGTCCCTGGCTTTAAAATGATTATTTTCACTTCAAGCATGGAAAATAAACAGGCAATGTGATAGTTTGCCACACTAACTTTTATCTGAAAACATCCACCCTTATTTCCACCCATGTTTTCTGGGTGTGCGTCTGAGCCTCTTCGACCAGTGACGGCGCCCCTCCGACCAGTGATGGCGCCCCTCTGGCAAGTGAAGGCGCCCCTTCGACCATTGAAGGCGCCCGCCCCTCTGGCAAGTAATCATGCGCCCCTCTGGCATGATTATTTTCACTTCAACCAGGCAATGTGATATTTTGCCCCACTAACTTTTATTTTGAAGTGAAGGGCGGGTGGAATATATTTTGAATATATTTTGATATTTTGCCCCACTAACTTGTATTGTGAAGTGAAGGGCGGGTGGAATTTCTTCAAATGGTCCAACAACTTCCCGCTTGGCCCCACCAACTTTTGTCAGATTTGAACGGTCCCTGGCTTTAAAATGATTATTTTCACTTCAAGCATGGAAAATAAACAGGCAATGTGATAGTTTGCCACACTAACTTTTATCTGAAAACATCCACCCTTATTTCCACCCATGTTTTCTGGGTGTGCGTCTGAGCCTCTTCGACCAGTGACGGCGCCCCTCCGACCAGTGATGGCGCCCCTCTGGCAAGTGAAGGCGCCCCTTCGACCATTGAAGGCGCCCGCCCCTCTGGCAAGTAATCATGCGCCCCTCTGGCATGATTATTTTCACTTCAACCAGGCAATGTGATATTTTGCCCCACTAACTTTTATTTTGAAGTGAAGGGCGGGTGGAATATATTTTGAATATATTTTGATATTTTGCCCCACTAACTTTTATTGTGAAGTGAAGGGCGGGTGGAATTTCTTCAAATGGTCCAACAACTTCCCGCTTGGCCCCACCAACTTTTGTCAGATTTGAACGGTCCCTGGCTTTAAAATGATTATTTTCACTTCAAGCATGGAAAATAAACAGGCAATGTGATAGTTTGCCACACTAACTTTTATCTGAAAACATCCACCCTTATTTCCACCCATGTTTTCTGGGTGTGCGTCTGAGCCTCTTCGACCAGTGACGGCGCCCCTCCGACCAGTGATGGCGCCCCTCTGGCAAGTGAAGGCGCCCCTTCGACCATTGAAGGCGCCCGCCCCTCTGGCAAGTAATCATGCGCCCCTCTGGCATGATTATTTTCACTTCAACCAGGCAATGTGATATTTTGCCCCACTAACTTTTATTTTGAAGTGAAGGGCGGGTGGAATATATTTTGAATATATTTTGATATTTTGCCCCACTAACTTTTATTGTGAAGTGAAGGGCGGGTGGAATTTCTTCAAATGGTCCAACAACTTCCCGCTTGGCCCCACCAACTTTTGTCAGATTTGAACGGTCCCTGGCTTTAAAATGATTATTTTCACTTCAAGCATGGAAAATAAACAGGCAATGTGATAGTTTGCCACACTAACTTTTATCTGAAAACATCCACCCTTATTTCCACCCATGTTTTCTGGGTGTGCGTCTGAGCCTCTTCGACCAGTGACGGCGCCCCTCCGACCAGTGATGGCGCCCCTCTGGCAAGTGAAGGCGCCCCTTCGACCATTGAAGGTGCCCGCCCCTCTGGCAAGTAATCATGCGCCCCTCTGGCATGATTATTTTCACTTCAACCAGGCAATGTGATATTTTGCCCCACTAACTTTTATTTTGAAGTGAAGGGCGGGTGGAATATATTTTGAATATATTTTGATATTTTGCCCCACTAACTTTTATTGTGAAGTGAAGGGCGGGTGGAATTTCTTCAAATGGTCCAACAACTTCCCGCTTGGCCCCACCAACTTTTGTCAGATTTGAACGGTCCCTGGCTTTAAAATGATTATTTTCACTTCAAGCATGGAAAATAAACAGGCAATGTGATAGTTTGCCACACTAACTTTTATCTGAAAACATCCACCCTTATTTCCACCCATGTTTTCTGGGTGTGCGTCTGAGCCTCTTCGACCAGTGACGGCGCCCCTCCGACCAGTGATGGCGCCCCTCTGGCAAGTGAAGGCGCCCCTTCGACCATTGAAGGCGCCCGCCCCTCTGGCAAGTAATCATGCGCCCCTCTGGCATGATTATTTTCACTTCAACCAGGCAATGTGATATTTTGCCCCACTAACTTTTATTTTGAAGTGAAGGGCGGGTGGAATATATTTTGAATATATTTTGATATTTTGCCCCACTAACTTTTATTGTGAAGTGAAGGGCGGGTGGAATTTCTTCAAATGGTCCAACAACTTCCCGCTTCGCCCCACCAACTTTTGTCAGATTTGAACGGTCCCTGGCTTTAAAATGATTATTTTCACTTCAAGCATGGAAAATAAACAGGCAATGTGATAGTTTGCCACACTAACTTTTATCTGAAAACATCCACCCTTATTTCCACCCATGTTTTCTGGGTGTGCGTCTGAGCCTCTTCGACCAGTGACGGCGCCCCTCCGACCAGTGATGGCGCCCCTCTGGCAAGTGAAGGCGCCCCTTCGACCATTGAAGGCGCCCGCCCCTCTGGCAAGTAATCATGCGCCCCTCTGGCATGATTATTTTCACTTCAACCAGGCAATGTGATATTTTGCCCCACTAACTTTTATTTTGAAGTGAAGGGCGGGTGGAATATATTTTGAATATATTTTGATATTTTGCCCCACTAACTTTTATTGTGAAGTGAAGGGCGGGTGGAATTTCTTCAAATGGTCCAACAACTTCCCGCTTGGCCCCACCAACTTTTGTCAGATTTGAACGGTCCCTGGCTTTAAAATGATTATTTTCACTTCAAGCATGGAAAATAAACAGGCAATGTGATAGTTTGCCACACTAACTTTTATCTGAAAACATCCACCCTTATTTCCACCCATGTTTTCTGGGTGTGCGTCTGAGCCTCTTCGACCAGTGACGGCGCCCCTCCGACCAGTGATGGCGCCCCTCTGGCATGTGAAGGCGCCCCTTCGACCATTGAAGGCGCCCGCCCCTCTGGCAAGTAATCATGCGCCCCTCTGGCATGATTATTTTCACTTCAACCAGGCAATGTGATATTTTGCCCCACTAACTTTTATTTTGAAGTGAAGGGCGGGTGGAATATATTTTGAATATATTTTGATATTTTGCCCCACTAACTTTTATTGTGAAGTGAAGGGCGGGTGGAATTTCTTCAAATGGTCCAACAACTTCCCGCTTGGCCCCACCAACTTTTGTCAGATTTGAACGGTCCCTGGCTTTAAAATGATTATTTTCACTTCAAGCATGGAAAATAAACAGGCAATGTGATAGTTTGCCACACTAACTTTTATCTGAAAACATCCACCCTTATTTCCACCCATGTTTTCTGGGTGTGCGTCTGAGCCTCTTCGACCAGTGACGGCGCCCCTCCGACCAGTGATGGCGCCCCTCTGGCAAGTGAAGGCGCCCCTTCGACCATTGAAGGCGCCCGCCCCTCTGGCAAGTAATCATGCGCCCCTCTGGCATGATTATTTTCACTTCAACCAGGCAATGTGATATTTTGCCCCACTAACTTTTATTTTGAAGTGAAGGGCGGGTGGAATATATTTTGAATATATTTTGATATTTTGCCCCACTAACTTTTATTGTGAAGTGAAGGGCGGGTGGAATTTCTTCAAATGGTCCAACAACTTCCCGCTTGGCCCCACCAACTTTTGTCAGATTTGAACGGTCCCTGGCTTTAAAATGATTATTTTCACTTCAAGCATGGAAAATAAACAGGCAATGTGATAGTTTGCCACACTAACTTTTATCTGAAAACATCCACCCTTATTTCCACCCATGTTTTCTGGGTGTGCGTCTGAGCCTCTTCGACCAGTGACGGCGCCCCTCCGACCAGTGATGGCGCCCCTCTGGCAAGTGAAGGCGCCCCTTCGACCATTGAAGGCGCCCGCCCCTCTGGCAAGTAATCATGCGCCCCTCTGGCATGATTATTTTCACTTCAACCAGGCAATGTGATATTTTGCCCCACTAACTTTTATTTTGAAGTGAAGGGCGGGTGGAATATATTTTGAATATATTTTGATATTTTGCCCCACTAACTTTTATTGTGAAGTGAAGGGCGGGTGGAATTTCTTCAAATGGTCCAACAACTTCCCGCTTGGCCCCACCAACTTTTGTCAGATTTGAACGGTCCCTGGCTTTAAAATGATTATTTTCACTTCAAGCATGGAAAATAAACAGGCAATGTGATAGTTTGCCACACTAACTTTTATCTGAAAACATCCACCCTTATTTCCACCCATGTTTTCTGGGTGTGCGTCTGAGCCTCTTCGACCAGTGACGGCGCCCCTCCGACCAGTGATGGCGCCCCTCTGGCAAGTGAAGGCGCCCCTTCGACCATTGAAGGCGCCCGCCCCTCTGGCAAGTAATCATGCGCCCCTCTGGCATGATTATTTTCACTTCAACCAGGCAATGTGATATTTTGCCCCACTAACTTTTATTTTGAAGTGAAGGGCGGGTGGAATATATTTTGAATATATTTTGATATTTTGCCCCACTAACTTTTATTGTGAAGTGAAGGGCGGGTGGAATTTCTTCAAATGGTCCAACAACTTCCCGCTTGGCCCCACCAACTTTTGTCAGATTTGAACGGTCCCTGGCTTTAAAATGATGATTTTCACTTCAAGCATGGAAAATAAACAGGCAATGTGATAGTTTGCCACACTAACTTTTATCTGAAAACATCCACCCTTATTTCCACCCATGTTTTCTGGGTGTGCGTCTGAGCCTCTTCGACCAGTGACGGCGCCCCTCCGACCAGTGATGGCGCCCCTCTGGCAAGTGAAGGCGCCCCTTCGACCATTGAAGGCGCCCGCCCCTCTGGCAAGTAATCATGCGCCCCTCTGGCATGATTATTTTCACTTCAACCAGGCAATGTGATATTTTGCCCCACTAACTTTTATTTTGAAGTGAAGGGCGGGTGGAATATATTTTGAATATATTTTGATATTTTGCCCCACTAACTTTTATTGTGAAGTGAAGGGCGGGTGGAATTTCTTCAAATGGTCCAACAACTTCCCGCTTGGCCCCACCAACTTTTGTCAGATTTGAACGGTCCCTGGCTTTAAAATGATTATTTTCACTTCAAGCATGGAAAATAAACAGGCAATGTGATAGTTTGCCACACTAACTTTTATCTGAAAACATCCACCCTTATTTCCACCCATGTTTTCTGGGTGTGCGTCTGAGCCTCTTCGACCAGTGACGGCGCCCCTCCGACCAGTGATGGCGCCCCTCTGGCAAGTGAAGGCGCCCCTTCGACCATTGAAGGCGCCCGCCCCTCTGGCAAGTAATCATGCGCCCCTCTGGCATGATTATTTTCACTTCAACCAGGCAATGTGATATTTTGCCCCACTAACTTTTATTTTGAAGTGAAGGGCGGGTGGAATATATTTTGAATATATTTTGATATTTTGCCCCACTAACTTTTATTGTGAAGTGAAGGGCGGGTGGAATTTCTTCAAATGGTCCAACAACTTCCCGCTTGGCCCCACCAACTTTTGTCAGATTTGAACGGTCCCTGGCTTTAAAATGATTATTTTCACTTCAAGCATGGAAAATAAACAGGCAATGTGATAGTTTGCCACACTAACTTTTATCTGAAAACATCCACCCTTATTTCCACCCATGTTTTCTGGGTGTGCGTCTGAGCCTCTTCGACCAGTGACGGCGCCCCTCCGACCAGTGATGGCGCCCCTCTGGCAAGTGAAGGCGCCCCTTCGACCATTGAAGGCGCCCGCCCCTCTGGCAAGTAATCATGCGCCCCTCTGGCATGATTATTTTCACTTCAACCAGGCAATGTGATATTTTGCCCCACTAACTTTTATTTTGAAGTGAAGGGCGGGTGGAATATATTTTGAATATATTTTGATATTTTGCCCCACTAACTTTTATTGTGAAGTGAAGGGCGGGTGGAATTTCTTCAAATGGTCCAACAACTTCCCGCTTGGCCCCACCAACTTTTGTCAGATTTGAACGGTCCCTGGCTTTAAAATGATTATTTTCACTTCAAGCATGGAAAATAAACAGGCAATGTGATAGTTTGCCACACTAACTTTTATCTGAAAACATCCACCCTTATTTCCACCCATGTTTTCTGGGTGTGCGTCTGAGCCTCTTCGACCAGTGACGGCGCCCCTCCGACCAGTGATGGCGCCCCTCTGGCAAGTGAAGGCGCCCCTTCGACCATTGAAGGTGCCCGCCCCTCTGCCAAGTAATCATGCGCCCCTCTGGCATGATTATTTTCACTTCAACCAGGCAATGTGATATTTTGCCCCACTAACTTTTATTTTGAAGTGAAGGGCGGGTGGAATATATTTTGAATATATTTTGATATTTTGCCCCACTAACTTTTATTGTGAAGTGAAGGGCGGGTGGAATTTCTTCAAATGGTCCAACAACTTCCCGCTTGGCCCCACCAACTTTTGTCAGATTTGAACGGTCCCTGGCTTTAAAATGATTATTTTCACTTCAAGCATGGAAAATAAACAGGCAATGTGATAGTTTGCCACACTAACTTTTATCTGAAAACATCCACCCTTATTTCCACCCATGTTTTCTGGGTGTGCGTCTGAGCCTCTTCGACCAGTGACGGCGCCCCTCCGACCAGTGATGGCGCCCCTCTGGCAAGTGAAGGCGCCCCTTCGACCATTGAAGGCGCCCGCCCCTCTGGCAAGTAATCATGCGCCCCTCTGGCATGATTATTTTCACTTCAACCAGGCAATGTGATATTTTGCCCCACTAACTTTTATTTTGAAGTGAAGGGCGGGTGGAATATATTTTGAATATATTTTGATATTTTGCCCCACTAACTTTTATTGTGAAGTGAAGGGCGGGTGGAATTTCTTCAAATGGTCCAACAACTTCCCGCTTGGCCCCACCAACTTTTGTCAGATTTGAACGGTCCCTGGCTTTAAAATGATTATTTTCACTTCAAGCATGGAAAATAAACAGGCAATGTGATAGTTTGCCACACTAACTTTTATCTGAAAACATCCACCCTTATTTCCACCCATGTTTTCTGGGTGTGCGTCTGAGCCTCTTCGACCAGTGACGGCGCCCCTCCGACCAGTGATGGCGCCCCTCTGGCAAGTGAAGGCGCCCCTTCGACCATTGAAGGCGCCCGCCCCTCTGGCAAGTAATCATGCGCCCCTCTGGCATGATTATTTTCACTTCAACCAGGCAATGTGATATTTTGCCCCACTAACTTTTATTTTGAAGTGAAGGGCGGGTGGAATATATTTTGAATATATTTTGATATTTTGCCCCACTAACTTTTATTGTGAAGTGAAGGGCGGGTGGAATTTCTTCAAATGGTCCAACAACTTCCCGCTTGGCCCCACCAACTTTTGTCAGATTTGAACGGTCCCTGGCTTTAAAATGATTATTTTCACTTCAAGCATGGAAAATAAACAGGCAATGTGATAGTTTGCCACACTAACTTTTATCTGAAAACATCCACCCTTATTTCCACCCATGTTTTCTGGGTGTGCGTCTGAGCCTCTTCGACCAGTGACGGCGCCCCTCCGACCAGTGATGGCGCCCCTCTGGCAAGTGAAGGCGCCCCTTCGACCATTGAAGGCGCCCGCCCCTCTGGCAAGTAATCATGCGCCCCTCTGGCATGATTATTTTCACTTCAACCAGGCAATGTGATATTTTGCCCCACTAACTTTTATTTTGAAGTGAAGGGCGGGTGGAATATATTTTGAATATATTTTGATATTTTGCCCCACTAACTTTTATTGTGAAGTGAAGGGCGGGTGGAATTTCTTCAAATGGTCCAACAACTTCCCGCTTGGCCCCACCAACTTTTGTCAGATTTGAACGGTCCCTGGCTTTAAAATGATTATTTTCACTTCAAGCATGGAAAATAAACAGGCAATGTGATAGTTTGCCACACTAACTTTTATCTGAAAACATCCACCCTTATTTCCACCCATGTTTTCTGGGTGTGCGTCTGAGCCTCTTCGACCAGTGACGGCGCCCCTCCGACCAGTGATGGCGCCCCTCTGGCAAGTGAAGGCGCCCCTTCGACCATTGAAGGCGCCCGCCCCTCTGGCAAGTAATCATGCGCCCCTCTGGCATGATTATTTTCACTTCAACCAGGCAATGTGATATTTTGCCCCACTAACTTTTATTTTGAAGTGAAGGGCGGGTGGAATATATTTTGAATATATTTTGATATTTTGCCCCACTAACTTTTATTGTGAAGTGAAGGGCGGGTGGAATTTCTTCAAATGGTCCAACAACTTCCCGCTTGGCCCCACCAACTTTTGTCAGATTTGAACGGTCCCTGGCTTTAAAATGATTATTTTCACTTCAAGCATGGAAAATAAACAGGCAATGTGATAGTTTGCCACACTAACTTTTATCTGAAAACATCCACCCTTATTTCCACCCATGTTTTCTGGGTGTGCGTCTGAGCCTCTTCGACCAGTGACGGCGCCCCTCCGACCAGTGATGGCGCCCCTCTGGCAAGTGAAGGCGCCCCTTCGACCATTGAAGGCGCCCGCCCCTCTGGCAAGTAATCATGCGCCCCTCTGGCATGATTATTTTCACTTCAACCAGGCAATGTGATATTTTGCCCCACTAACTTTTATTTTGAAGTGAAGGGCGGGTGGAATATATTTTGAATATATTTTGATATTTTGCCCCACTAACTTTTATTGTGAAGTGAAGGGCGGGTGGAATTTCTTCAAATGGTCCAACAACTTCCCGCTTGGCCCCACCAACTTTTGTCAGATTTGAACGGTCCCTGGCTTTAAAATGATTATTTTCACTTCAAGCATGGAAAATAAACAGGCAATGTGATAGTTTGCCACACTAACTTTTATCTGAAAACATCCACCCTTATTTCCACCCATGTTTTCTGGGTGTGCGTCTGAGCCTCTTCGACCAGTGACGGCGCCCCTCCGACCAGTGATGGCGCCCCTCTGGCAAGTGAAGGCGCCCCTTCGACCATTGAAGGCGCCCGCCCCTCTGGCAAGTAATCATGCGCCCCTCTGGCATGATTATTTTCACTTCAACCAGGCAATGTGATATTTTGCCCCACTAACTTTTATTTTGAAGTGAAGGGCGGGTGGAATATATTTTGAATATATTTTGATATTTTGCCCCACTAACTTTTATTGTGAAGTGAAGGGCGGGTGGAATTTCTTCAAATGGTCCAACAACTTCCCGCTTGGCCCCACCAACTTTTGTCAGATTTGAACGGTCCCTGGCTTTAAAATGATGATTTTCACTTCAAGCATGGAAAATAAACAGGCAATGTGATAGTTTGCCACACTAACTTTTATCTGAAAACATCCACCCTTATTTCCACCCATGTTTTCTGGGTGTGCGTCTGAGCCTCTTCGACCAGTGACGGCGCCCCTCCGACCAGTGATGGCGCCCCTCTGGCAAGTGAAGGCGCCCCTTCGACCATTGAAGGCGCCCGCCCCTCTGGCAAGTAATCATGCGCCCCTCTGGCATGATTATTTTCACTTCAACCAGGCAATGTGATATTTTGCCCCACTAACTTTTATTTTGAAGTGAAGGGCGGGTGGAATATATTTTGAATATATTTTGATATTTTGCCCCACTAACTTTTATTGTGAAGTGAAGGGCGGGTGGAATTTCTTCAAATGGTCCAACAACTTCCCGCTTGGCCCCACCAACTTTTGTCAGATTTGAACGGTCCCTGGCTTTAAAATGATTATTTTCACTTCAAGCATGGAAAATAAACAGGCAATGTGATAGTTTGCCACACTAACTTTTATCTGAAAACATCCACCCTTATTTCCACCCATGTTTTCTGGGTGTGCGTCTGAGCCTCTTCGACCAGTGACGGCGCCCCTCCGACCAGTGATGGCGCCCCTCTGGCAAGTGAAGGCGCCCCTTCGACCATTGAAGGCGCCCGCCCCTCTGGCAAGTAATCATGCGCCCCTCTGGCATGATTATTTTCACTTCAACCAGGCAATGTGATATTTTGCCCCACTAACTTTTATTTTGAAGTGAAGGGCGGGTGGAATATATTTTGAATATATTTTGATATTTTGCCCCACTAACTTTTATTGTGAAGTGAAGGGCGGGTGGAATTTCTTCAAATGGTCCAACAACTTCCCGCTTGGCCCCACCAACTTTTGTCAGATTTGAACGGTCCCTGGCTTTAAAATGATTATTTTCACTTCAAGCATGGAAAATAAACAGGCAATGTGATAGTTTGCCACACTAACTTTTATCTGAAAACATCCACCCTTATTTCCACCCATGTTTTCTGGGTGTGCGTCTGAGCCTCTTCGACCAGTGACGGCGCCCCTCCGACCAGTGATGGCGCCCCTCTGGCAAGTGAAGGCGCCCCTTCGACCATTGAAGGCGCCCGCCCCTCTGGCAAGTAATCATGCGCCCCTCTGGCATGATTATTTTCACTTCAACCAGGCAATGTGATATTTTGCCCCACTAACTTTTATTTTGAAGTGAAGGGCGGGTGGAATATATTTTGAATATATTTTGATATTTTGCCCCACTAACTTTTATTGTGAAGTGAAGGGCGGGTGGAATTTCTTCAAATGGTCCAACAACTTCCCGCTTGGCCCCACCAACTTTTGTCAGATTTGAACGGTCCCTGGCTTTAAAATGATTATTTTCACTTCAAGCATGGAAAATAAACAGGCAATGTGATAGTTTGCCACACTAACTTTTATCTGAAAACATCCACCCTTATTTCCACCCATGTTTTCTGGGTGTGCGTCTGAGCCTCTTCGACCAGTGACGGCGCCCCTCCGACCAGTGATGGCGCCCCTCTGGCAAGTGAAGGCGCCCCTTCGACCATTGAAGGTGCCCGCCCCTCTGCCAAGTAATCATGCGCCCCTCTGGCATGATTATTTTCACTTCAACCAGGCAATGTGATATTTTGCCCCACTAACTTTTATTTTGAAGTGAAGGGCGGGTGGAATATATTTTGAATATATTTTGATATTTTGCCCCACTAACTTTTATTGTGAAGTGAAGGGCGGGTGGAATTTCTTCAAATGGTCCAACAACTTCCCGCTTGGCCCCACCAACTTTTGTCAGATTTGAACGGTCCCTGGCTTTAAAATGATTATTTTCACTTCAAGCATGGAAAATAAACAGGCAATGTGATAGTTTGCCACACTAACTTTTATCTGAAAACATCCACCCTTATTTCCACCCATGTTTTCTGGGTGTGCGTCTGAGCCTCTTCGACCAGTGACGGCGCCCCTCCGACCAGTGATGGCGCCCCTCTGGCAAGTGAAGGCGCCCCTTCGACCATTGAAGGCGCCCGCCCCTCTGGCAAGTAATCATGCGCCCCTCTGGCATGATTATTTTCACTTCAACCAGGCAATGTGATATTTTGCCCCACTAACTTTTATTTTGAAGTGAAGGGCGGGTGGAATATATTTTGAATATATTTTGATATTTTGCCCCACTAACTTTTATTGTGAAGTGAAGGGCGGGTGGAATTTCTTCAAATGGTCCAACAACTTCCCGCTTGGCCCCACCAACTTTTGTCAGATTTGAACGGTCCCTGGCTTTAAAATGATTATTTTCACTTCAAGCATGGAAAATAAACAGGCAATGTGATAGTTTGCCACACTAACTTTTATCTGAAAACATCCACCCTTATTTCCACCCATGTTTTCTGGGTGTGCGTCTGAGCCTCTTCGACCAGTGACGGCGCCCCTCCGACCAGTGATGGCGCCCCTCTGGCAAGTGAAGGCGCCCCTTCGACCATTGAAGGCGCCCGCCCCTCTGGCAAGTAATCATGCGCCCCTCTGGCATGATTATTTTCACTTCAACCAGGCAATGTGATATTTTGCCCCACTAACTTTTATTTTGAAGTGAAGGGCGGGTGGAATATATTTTGAATATATTTTGATATTTTGCCCCACTAACTTTTATTGTGAAGTGAAGGGCGGGTGGAATTTCTTCAAATGGTCCAACAACTTCCCGCTTGGCCCCACCAACTTTTGTCAGATTTGAACGGTCCCTGGCTTTAAAATGATTATTTTCACTTCAAGCATGGAAAATAAA